>JAVJIF010004195.1:0-215008 GCA_038442645.1 Agave tequilana
TGTCTTATGGCCTCAGTTGCTTGAGTAATTAAGTCCGTGGAGTGTCTTTACACTTATTGCCCTAAGACCATCTGGTTTGGGAGCATTGACCCAAAGCTCGCTATATGGGTAGCTGAGAAAGCCTAAGAGGACAAGATACTATAAAAAATATAATAATTTTGATTATCAATTATGTAACAGCCCAATTTTTTTATTAATTCTTAATTATTTTAAACATCGGTTAGATAGAAAATTTTTATTTTATAATTCCTCATTCTTAAATTAATACCAATAATAATGAAGTTAACCAAAGAATTTATATTTTATTGTATGAGTTATTGTTATTATCTTGGATTTATGGCATAAATTAAAATATATAGAAAATATATATGTATTTTGTACCAACATAATTGGCATTTAAGAGTATATGGAAATATATCCTTGATATTTAAATTTAGTATTCTCAATTAGGAAATACCTAAACAAATACTAGGTATTTGTATTTAGAATATTTTATTTGCATATGTGAGTGGAGGTGTTAGGTATGCATGAGGGGGTGAGGTGTAAGGCTAGGATCAATTTGATCCTAGCCTTGGCCAAGTGGCAAGTTGAGTGGGGAGTGTATTATTGCAAAGTCCAGGGGCCTTTTTGCATAGTGGTCATCCCTTACGTAAGGATCTGGGAGAGAAGTCCTTTTTCTTCTCTGTAAAATTCTGAACTCCCAAAAGACTAAACCCTAGAAATTTTCTCTCTCTCTCTCTCTCTCTCTCTCGCACCCCGGCCGAGCCAAGGGAGGGCGGCAGCACAGCCGCGCCACCACCACGCGGCTGCGCTCAGCCGCGAGCAGCAGCCCGCGGCCGCGCGCAGCGCGGGGGCGGCGCTCAGCCGCGCGCCCGCGGCGGCTCAGGCCGCGGGTCGGCCTGAATCGGAAGGGGGGGAGTCCTCTGTTGACTAGAAGTAGAGGAGATTCAGATTTGGTGGTGATTTTTGCTAGGAAAAGCCAAGCCCTAATTCTGAAATTGGGTACCAAAATCCCCAAAATTCTGAAATTGGGTTAAAGGTAAAGTTTGTTACTCTACAAATTCCATTCTCCTTATGAATTAATTTCTAACTAAGAATTGCCTTGTTCTTCTTTTGCTAGGGTTTGAGTAGAAGAGGATTGATCAAATCATAAGTGGGAGTCCATCTAGTTAAGGTGAGTAAATTTACATACTCACTTTACAAACCAAATTCATGAAGTTCTATTCAAGTAATTGATGTATGAGACTAAAAGGGATTTTAGGGAAAGTGTGCTTGAATAGAGTAAGGTAGCATGTAAATTATTAACTCATGGAATTGGATATTTTAAAGGTGTATGTTATATGATATGCTAGGGAAGAGATAGGATTGGACAAAATGTGATGTTTAGAAAATAGGGAAACTTGGGGGAAAATAATCATGAATGATGTATGGTAATGGGTAAATTAGTTTCTTGTCTTTTGAAATTGGTGTTATATGTTTTAAAAGAAGATGGTGACCTATTTATGGTATGATTATTATCTTTATTCTCTTTTTCATTTAGAGTATGATGCCTTAAGTGGTTATGTTATATCCTTACATCCTATGTTGTGTACATTGAGTCACTAATTATAATACCTTGGTAATCCCACGTGAATTACTTCGTACTAAGTACTATGGTAATCCCTATATAATAAATGATTAAATATAATGACGACATGTGAGCTTATTTACTCTCTTTTCATTAGAGAGTAGTTACATAACTTGTTGGTGCTATGTATTCGTAACCATTAGTGTAGATTAAGTAGCATGGGTAAAGTAAGTGGTAATGGATGTTTGCTAGAATGGAAGTATGCTTTAGTGTTTATGTTCATGTTATGTATGTGTAATACTAAAGTCACTAATCATAAATACTTAGGTACCTTCGCATGAATTACATGGTATGAATTATTATGGTAACCCCTATATAATAACATGATGGAATAGATGAATGATATGTGAAAATGTTGATTTTGGGATCTTGCCAAAATGTTAATTGTGTAAAGTTATGCAATGATATATTGATATGCAATATATATGAATGTATTGATTGTAGAATTTATATGTTGTTATGATTGAATACCTATGTTTGTCGATTAAGAGGTACGAAGGGGGAAGACGGTGGGAAAAGTGAGGTGTTCATCTAAAATTGTAGGAAGGGCCGGCGGGAGCCGGTAGGAGTAGAAGACGGTGTAAAGGTATGTTGATCATTGTAGGAAGGGGCCGGCGGAGCCGGTAGGAGGAGAAGACGGTGTTACGAAATTAGTTTATGTTTGTCACTGTAGGAAGGGGCCGGCGGGAGCCGGTAGGAGGAGAAGGGTGAAATGTCCATGTACTCTTTTGAATGTGTGGTAATGAATTGTTGCTTGTAAAAGTGTTCATAAAAGATGTTTGTGTTACCATAACTTAGGAATTATTATGGTTTGAATTATGTTGTGTTATCAAACATGATAAAAGGAAAACTATTACTACGTCTTGTACCATCACATAAAAGTATAAAGTAGACCAAAGAATGATAACATATGTTTCCAAAAAGGTCTCCTTAGACTCCATAAAGTATGTTGTGGTATTATATCATGTTATTATCATTTATAAAGTGTTTTAAAATTTACTCGCTGACCGTCGAGCTCATTCCTTTCTTTGTCTTCTCTTTCAGGTTTGGATCAAGGTAAGGGCATAATGTAGCATGGAGTAGTCATGAGCAGAATGTTATATGTTTCATAAACACTTTTTTGTCACTATGTGCTTGTAATTATGTTTTATGTTAGCATTACCTAGTTGAGGGTGCTATGATGCTACTATCGTATGTAATTTTTGTAATAGTTTTAATTAGAACCTGTGTACCTGGGAAGTTGGTAAAGTAAAGTATTGTAATCATGTTGGTAGAACCTTGTGGATTATGGATGCCTTGATGGTATGCAAGATGAATATATGACATAAATATATTTTGGAGATATTCTTTTTTTTGTGACAAGTAGGTCATATGACCGAAATGCTTTGTATTTAAGTAGGCCTTGGAGCCGAAATTGGATATTTGTATGTGGCAAAAGTAAAAATATTAGAGGAAGTGCTGCCGAAATTTTTCTAGATGTTGAATCAAAGAAAAGATTTGGGAATAAATACATATTATGGATCTAATCTTGCTTATTAGAAACTGGGACCGTTACAGTTGGTATCAGAGCCAAGGTTTAGGTGTAAAGTTACATTGAGTAGATAGGATAAGTTATGATTGAGGTGAATTTGTGTGAAATTGTATGTATGATTGTACGATTGAGATGGGTATTTTAAGAAGTAGTGGATTCTTACAATATGATTAACTTAGGAGTGCGGGATATTTAACCGTTCTCTTGTATCCGAATTTGAGTACCCGCATACCCGATTCGGATGTTTCATATTGAGGGTGCGGGCCCTTGTATGGATCGCCAGTGGTATGGGACACTGGAATGAGAGGGCAGCTAAAATATCCGGCAAGTCAAGGTTAATTCAGAACGTAAGAACGTTTTAGAGTAGCAAGCTCCGAGAGATAGAAGATATAAGAAATTGCAGATCTGTTGACTTCCAATAGCCTAACTACCTTAAGTAAAATTTCCTTATATCTATGGATAATGATGTTGAAGCAAGCTTAATGGAATAAAAGAATACAGATGTGGCAGTTGATGATAAAAGCCCCATTGGAGACCTACCATGACTGAGACTTTTAATGCCGTCCTCAGTAATGAAGTAGAGTCCCAAGGAAGAATATCTTTTGGAGGTATTTGGTAGAATGCTAGCTGGGCCCACGACTTGGATCTTTATAATGATATGAATACCGAAGATATGACGATGATATCATAATAGAAAGTGAAGATCCTAAGGAGGGAGATGAAGAAGACCCTAACGAAGAAAATCCTGAAGAAGAAAATCTAAGAGGAGAGGACTCTAATAATGACAGTAAGGAGGGAAGTTCCATTGGTTCTAATATAAATTCTTGAATAAGGTGGAATGTTTAGTATTTGAGAAGGATGTCATGGTTCGCCTATTTTAGAACTTTTTGGGCAGGAAGGTTGATTGTCTGTAAAGATATGTGTGTGAACAATGCCTATGTATATGTTTAGTATGAATGTAAATCTTGGTTCCAAGATGCCTTTAAAGTTATGAATAAAGTGATAATTGTTATATAAGACTTGCTTTGTACTGTGAATATTATTGATAATAAAGACTGATTATTCTTTTAGGGATAGATGGACTTAAATCTTCCGCCACCAGACACTGATCCTGCAGGCTATGCCCCACCGCAAAACCAGTTGGGAGTATCCATCCCACCGACTAACCACGAGGATGAACACATCAGCAAATACCAGAAAATCCCTGATGTAATGCCAGGTTGGTTGGCGCGTCTGGCAACGAAAAGCAACCCACATAGAGCTTTAGAACAATTTCAGAAGCTGAACCCCGCCAGCATTTAAAGGAGAAGCTGATCCCATACAAGCAGAAGAATGGCTTCGCCGAATTGAGAAAATACTAACCGTTATGGAATGTAATGAGGATCAAAGAGTGTCCTTTACCTCCTTCATGTTTCAAGGTGAGGCAGAACATTGGTGGGACATGGTTAAAGGTGGAGCTAATTCCTTAGGGGAGAAAGTTTCTTGGAACTTTTTGGTTAAGAAGTTCAACGAAAAGTATATACCGGGGGTAGCTAAAGACAAACTCGCACTAGATTTCAGGAGCTAAAGCAAGGACAAATGTCTGTCAACCAGTATGATGTCAAGTTTACACAATTATCAAGGTATGCAGCAGGGTTGGTACGTGAAGAATCAGAAAGAACTAAAAGGTTCGTGAGGGGATTAAAACCTGAAATCAGAAGCAAATTAATTCCGTTTCAACTCCAAATCTATATTCAAGCGGTGGAGAAAGCATTGGAAGTTGAACGGGATATATTGGAAGACCAGGAAGTCAAAGGCAAGGAGTTACCCCCTTCTAAGCGCCCCACTATCAGGAGACACCTGACCCCGATATGTCAAACCACAGATTCAATAGAAGTGAGGGTTCCTCGGTAGCATCGGCTTCTAGATCAAATGGAGGTACATGGCATCGAGTGGGATTCCCTCGAAGACCTCAGACAATACTTTCTCACGTCCCGATGTTGCAGGAAACTCGTGGGGCCCCATATGCCATTTAAATCATGCGGGCAGTTGTGTTCTGGGCAAACAATGTTTCTCTTGCGGTCAAATGGGTCACATAAGGAAGGTGTCCGATCTTACAAGGACACCCAAGTATGAGATTTGGGACGGAAAGGCGAACTGGGGGCACTGTCCCATTTTCAAGATCAGCAGGAACTGTCAGGCGACCGTTCAACAAACCCGACCGGCGGAAACTCAGTCATCAGTGCAACAGCCTGGAGCTCGGCGGGAGAGGAATGCTTGACTCAGCAGGAGTCTCGAACATCAAGTGTTGTGGTGAAAGGTACAATCTGTTGGCCCAAAGGCCATTATCCCGGTTATTTTGATGATAGCAAAACATATTTAGTTATGTATTTAATAATCTTGATTTTAAGTATTTCAGGTTCAAGAAACAGATTTTGACAACTCCGCTAAAAGACTCACAAATTTGGAGTTTGCCCAACATTTGCATTCCCAAGCTAAAGCACATAGGAAGCTTCGGAATTTGCGTTGAAGAAAAGTTCAAGAAGAAGATCAAGACTTGCTAAAGAATTCAAGATTTGTACTTTTTATTTGTTTTAGATATTTTGTCAAAACTAGATAGTAGAAGTAGAGATATGGGATATCACACACACACACACATTTTCTAGAGTGGTTTATGGCTTCATAAATTTCAATCCAACTTAGCTTTTAAAGAGAACTTGTTTTGGAAATAAGCTTTTAGAAAAAGATTAGTTTTGGAAAAACATTTTGTGGAAAAACAAGTTTTATCAAAAGAATTTTTGTCAAACTATTTTACATGATAGTAGTATGACACATGCTCATACTCTATGCTTTTACAAGTCCAAAATATTTAACCCAAGACCCTAAACCAAAATTCCAATATTTCAGGTTCTGTAAGTTCTGATTTTTCAGAACTTCACAGTGCCCGGTCGACCGGCACTCGACCGGCACTCGACCGGCATGCACAATTTTGTGCATGTGCGTATCAGTCGACCGGGACTCGACCGATACTCTACCGGCCCCCAACCTGCTGCTCTCTGGAAATGCCAGTCGACCGACCCAGTCGACCGGTGAGCCCCAACGGTCGGATTTTTGACCGTTGGCGGTCGACCGACCCGGTCGACCGGCAGTCTGTCAAAAGTTCTGACAGAACCCAACAGCTATATTTTCTGACTCTTTGACTTTTGGGATTTGTCTCCAACGAATCTCTTGAGCAGTTTTTGACCCCTATAAATAGGTGGTCACTTCATATGAAATGACTAATGATTTTAGAGCTATCAAGTGAAATTTGACAAGTGTTTGTGAAAAGATTTTCCAAAGTTTTCAAAGAAAAGATTTTTCTCCAAAGCCTAAATTTCCATCACCTTTCTTGGAGCCTATTCCTCTACTTCTCTCTAGTTTTGCACTACACAATCCCATACTCTAAGTCTACTATTTGGTTCTAGGATTGTGCTTAGTGAGCTATTTGTAAAAGTGATCAAGTGTGATCACTTCCATTGTAATTGAGTGAAGTTGTAGAGGCATCGGCCTCAAGGCGAGCTAGTGTGCTCAAGGTGGTGAAGTGTCATCACGGGAGACGGACAAGTGTTGTCCTTGTATTGTTGATCCGGTGGATCCTCAATAGTGGAAATCCTTCAAGTGTGAAGGCGGGGACGTAGAGCGTGGCTCGAACCTCGGAAACATATCGGCGTGTTTGCGTTTGCTCAAATTTCTCTAACTCTATCTCTTTATTACTTGCAATTTTACATTGTCCATTACTTGCAAGAAATATTGTATTGTGCTAATTGTTTAGAGTTAATTTTTTTTAAAATTCCGCATAATTGCCATTATCATATAGCCATCACCTATTCACCCCCCCTCTAGGTGATTTCAATTGTATCAGAGCCTAACCCTACAACTTAGGTCTACAACCTTAGGGAGATCCTTTAGTTGGCTATATACATTTGTTGCATTTATTATATATTGTGCATTTTATTCATCATACATGGCATCTCTAGATTTTTCAAGCATTAAGTCCCCACCCAAATTTGATGGCTTGAACTTCCCTATTTGGAAGGTCAAGATGAACCTTTTTCTAAAATCCCTAGGAGTCAAGGTAGCTAGGGCCATCACCAAAGATTTCATTGAACCCACTAGTGATGAGAAAACATGGTCCGAGGATCCACCAAGGACTATGAAGCAAATGCTAGGGCACAATATGCATTGACACAAGCACTTAATGAAGATGACCTTGCACGCATCATTAATTGTAAATCGGCATATGAAGTTTGGAACATGCTTGTTGTGACTCATGAGGGAACGTCACAAGTCAAGAGAGCAAAAGTTGACTTGCTACGTTCTCAATATGAGAATTTTACATGATTGATAATGAGAGCATTGATGACATGCTCACTCGCTTTACAAAAATAACTAATGCTCTTCTTCCTTAGGTGACAAGATTGACAACGATCAAAAGATAAGGAAGGTGATTAGAGCTCTTCCTAAAGCTTGGGAAGTCAAGGCGACAACCCTCAAGGAGCTAAATGACAAAGAGGACTTGGACTCCGCTTCATCGTTCATCGGCAATCTCAAACACATGAGATGGAGATGAAGGTACGAGAAGAAAGGGAGGCACCCAAGAAGAAATCAATAGCCTTCAAAGCCGCTCCAACCATTCAAGACGAGGATGATTCATCGGACGAGTGCGATGAAGACTTCGCCATGCTCATCCGGAAGGTGGCAAGATGTTCTACAAAAAGGGAAGACAAAGCAATTTCCGGCGAGGGAAACCTCAAGGGAGATTTGAAAGAAAAAGAGAGGAGCCCGTCCTTGCTTTCATTGCAAGAAGATCGGTCACCTAATTGCCGAGTGCCCCGCTCTACAAGCGACCACATCCAAGAACGGGCAAAGAAAGAAGAAGGCCATGGTGGCTACTTGGGATGACACGGAGTCGGAATCCGAAGAGGAAGTCGACGCCGCGCACATGTGTTTCATGGCACATGGGGAGGATGCACCAAAGGTAACTCTAGAAAACTCTTTAGATGAGGATGAGTTAACCATGGATGAACTTGCACATTTCTTTGAAGAATTGCAAAATAGGTATGAAATTTCACAATCTCAAAATAAGAAATAAAAAGAGAAAATGAGGCTTTAAAACATAAAGTAGAAATAGTTGTTGAAGAAAAAGATGTTTTATCTAGTGCATTTGAAAATTGAAAAATGATTTTGAAAAATATAAACTTGCAAATAAGGGTAAAACCCCCTTGGCTTCAATTGATAAAAATGATTTTGTTGAGATCCAAAAGCGTGTTGATGCCTTGGACTCCACACTTAAAATTTGTGCATTTGATTTGAAAAAGATAGCTTCTAAATTTCCTAAGGGAGTACCCCAAGGGAAACATGCACCCTCATACACATACACATGCACGGAAACATGCTCACACTCACAAGCATGCATACATGTATGGTAGTGGTAGAATTTATGTTTGCACTCATTGTGGCCGCAAAGGCCATTTAGAAAATTTTGTTATGCTAAGAACAATGTAAGAATAAATATGTTTGGGTTCGCCCCGGTACTAACCCCAAAGGACCCTCAAAGATTTGGGTACCAAAGATCCTCCAAATGTAGGTGACACAGGTGGATCTACTTCCTCCAAGACTTAGGGGAGACGGTGCCCGGGTGGTAGATGCAACTAAGCTCAAAGTTCAAATCTAGCTTGCATCGCTATCGTGGAGGCACCTATTTTGGAGACTACCCGTAAATTGGTAACATCTCCATTTAAGAGTTTATTTTTAATTTTGTATATACAATTGTTTTAGGATTGCTAGTTTAGTTTTATGCTTCATTGATACATGATTAGTATAAACTTGCAACTCTAACATGATTGTATATACCATGTTCAATTTTGATCTCTTTTTGACATGTATACATATGTATAGAAGTGTTAGTTTGCTTTGTTCATAATTGATACATGCTTATATAGAACTACCTTTCTATCATGTTGTGTACATGCTTTGTATTAATTTTCATATCTTGTATTGTTTCATGCCCTGTTCATCTCATGTCCACATGTCCAAACTTTGTGTATCTACATGTATAGTTTAGTATTGGTGATTATATACTTGTATACATATAGACCTATTTTTCATAAATAAAATAAAACTCTTGAAAATTTTCATAGTTGAGCAAATACCTTAAAGATGGCAATTGCGCACCTCAACTCATTCAAGAGGAATCAAGAGGATGAAGTTCAGAACCCGTCACTGGGTATTCGGCTTCAACATCTTTATAACTTTGCTTAAATATGTAAATAAAATTAAATAATTTGTGTGAAGTTTTGTTGATGTGATCACTAAATAAAGATTTAAAATAATTATTATATCCCTGTATGTTATTATATAACATATTTTTTATAATTTATAAATTTTTTTCAGAATATGGTAGCAGTTTTCCAGGCTTACCGGTCGACTGGCCCCTAACCCCAGTCGACCGGCTCTGTTTGAGAAAACTTTTTGATTTTTTCTGTGCTACGGTCGACTGCTGGTATAGGACCAGTCGACCGATTTAGATGCAGGACTCTCTGTTTGTTTTCGGTCGACCGGTCCCTCAATACCAGTCGACCGATAGTCGGGATCTGGCGTATATTTGACCTTTTCTTCACAGTTTTTCTCTCTCTCTCTCACAGTTCTCTCCCAGCGACCGCAGACCCATTTCCCCAAAATTTCCTTCTTCCAATCCGTCAACTGATCCTAAAATCCTTCAAAACCCACTTCAATCTTCTCAATTCTAACTCGGATCTTCAATTCCAAGCCGATCCATCCGTCGGATTCTCAAAATTTCTGGATTTCAGGCTAGGGTTTCAGTTTTTCTCAAAGGTAAAAAATTTCGAATTTTTCACTTGTTCCTTCTTTCTAGATTAGATCTATCATTTCATTTGTCTTCATATTAGGTTGATTATCTATCTAGATCGTGCTTTACGTTCAAAAACCTAAAATTGGATTTTTATCATGGCTCCAAAGAGACATCGTTCTGAGAAGGGAAAGGGCATTGCCCAATCCTCAACTCAAGCCCCTAGGTCTGAACCTATGTTCCGTAACGATCTTGCCTCTGATCGTTATACTCACTTAGCCCCTAGGAATACCATTTCAGGTATTTGTGGCTATGCATGATTTCGAACATTTAGATGTCCCCCAAATACTTCGTGCTAACAATCTTGTAGATTTTCTCTCCATTAGGGAGAAGGGTTTACACTTCTTTGGTTCCCTACTTTTATGCAAATTTTGAGTTTAGTGGGAACCGGATCATTTCCCGGGTGATGGGTAGGGACATCAACATCTCACTAGGTCAATTTGCTAGAATTCTTCATCTTTCCACTGATGGAATAGATGTTTACTCCTATGACCTTCATGATTTTCCTGGATATCCGGAGGGTGAGTCTTCACTCACCGCATCCACTCTTCTTCACCAGGATGACAATCCCGATCTGGTGAGGAATGAGATTGTGAGTCAGTATACTCTCCAATCTCAGGTCCTTGCTAAGATTGTATTTCATAACATCGTGCCAAAATCCGGTGAATTTAGCCATGCTCGAGGTCCTGTTCCCTTGATTATCTATTGCCTCCTTAAAGGCATTAAGATAAATTTCCCTCGAGTGATCGCTTCTCACATGAGTGGTGATCAGATTCGTACTGCTGGTAGGAGTCTGCCTTACGGCATGCTCATTACCCATTTGCTTAGGGCTCTAGATTTGATTTTCTGGTCAAGCCCCTCAAAACCCTCTTCAGATTTCAATGCTGCTGCCTTAAGATGATGGAAGCTCAGTTGCGTCGACACGCAGCTGTGCAACCACCACCTGTTCCTGCAGCTGATCCAGCTCCAGCTCCACCTCCTGTTTTTTTCCTGCTCCTGAGTTTCAGGGTGCTTCTGCTTCTGAGGTCCGCTCGCAGATCGAGGCACATCAGGCCTGGGTCGGTGAGCAAATCTCTGCACTTCGTGCAGATATGGCTGCTCGTGATGCTTCTCTTCGGGCAGACATGGAGGCTCGTGCTGCGATGGATGCTACTTTTCGGGCGGAGGTCCGGAACGACTTGTCATATATGGCTGAGTCCATGAGATATGTGGACGTTCAGTTCCAATCTCTGTTCTCTAAATTGGACATAGTAGTTCCTGATGGGACTCCGGGAGCTCGTCGTCTTCCTGCTGCTGGTCCTCCTTTCCCTCCCAGAGCTCGCGTGTCTGTTCCACCACCGCGCCCCAGAGTTGATGCCGTGGATACAGAGGAGGTAGAGTCCTCTTCTTCCTCAGATGATGGTGATGACCAGACGATGGCCGAGGGCTCCGATGACGATGAGGAGGAGGATGACGAGGCCACACCCTGATGCTGCTGAGTGACCTCCCCTTTGTTGATGATGTCAAAAAGGGGAGAGTTATTTGGAGAGAGATATTTTGTTATGACTCTTTGTTATTTTGTTATGTACTTGACTTATTTTGTTGTGTTGGACATCTTTTATTTTGTGTTGTGGACATGTATTGTTTGTGTGGTATGTATTTATGTCATGTTGAGACTCATTTCCTTATCTATGATATGACATGTGTGGTTGATATTTTCTATGGGCATGGATGTGTGATGTTTATTTTTTTTATATGTGTGATGCTTATTTTTTATCACTGTGCCTGAGTATGATTTTTATATATGCATATGTTGAGGGGGAGCTTCATTTGAAGACTCCACCCAAAATATCTTGTGATAACTACATATGTTTTGCCATCATCAAAAAGGGGGAGATTGTTGCCCAAAGGCCATTATCCCGGTTATTTTGATGATAGCAAAACATATTTAGTTATGTATTTAATAATCTTGATTTTAAGTATTTCAGGTTCAAGAAACAGATTTTGACAACTCCGCTAAAAGACTCACAAATTTGGAGTTTGCCCAACATTTGCATTCCCAAGCTAAAGCACATAGGAAGCTTCGGAATTTGCGTTGAAGAAAAGTTCAAGAAGAAGATCAAGACTTGCTAAAGAATTCAAGATTTGTACTTTTTATTTTGTTTTTAGATATTTGTCAAAACTAGATAGTAGAAGTAGAGATATGGGATATCACACACACCACACATTTTCTAGAGTGGTTTATGGCTTCATAATTTTCAATTCCAACTTAGCTTTTAAAGAGAACTTGTTTGGAAATAAGCTTTTAGAAAAAGATTAGTTTTGGAAAAACATTTTGTGGAAAAACAAGTTTTATCAAAAGAATTTTTGTCAAACTATTTTTACATGATAGTAGTATGACACATGCTCATACTCTATGCTTTTACAAGTCCAAAATATTTAACCCAAGACCCTAAACCAAAATTCCAATATTTCAGGTTCTGTAAGTTCTGATTTTTCAGAACTTCACAGTGCCCGGTCGACCGGCACTCGACCGGCACTCGACGGCATGCACATTTTGTGCATGTGCGTATCAGTCGACCGGGACTCGACCGATACTCTACCGGCCCCCAACCTGCTGCTCTCTGGAAAATGCCAGTCGACCGACCCAGTCGACCGGTGAGCCCCAACGGTCGGATTTTTGACCGTTGGCGGTCGACCGACCCGGTCGACGGCAGTCTGTCAAAGTTCTGACAGACCCAACAGCTATATTTTTGTGACTCTTTGACTTTTGGGATTGTCTCAAACGAATCTCTTGAGCAGTTTTTGACCCCTATAAATAGGTGGTCACTTCATATGAAATGACTAATGATTTTAGAGCTATCAAGTGAAATTTGACAAGTGTTGTGAAAAGATTTTCCAAAGTTTTCAAAAGAAAAGATTTTTCTCCAAAGCCTAAATTTCCATCACCTTTCTTGGAGCCTATTCCTCTACTTCTCTCTAGTTTTGCACTACACAATCCCATACTCTAAGTCTACTATTTGGTTCTAGGATTGTGCTTAGTGAGCTATTTGTAAAAGTGATCAAGTGTGATCACTTCCATTGTAATTGAGTGAAGTTGTAGAGGCATCGGCTCAAGGCGAGCTAGTGTGCTCAAGGTGGTGAAGTTTCATCACACGGAGACGGACAAGTGTTGTCCTTGTATTGTTTGACCGGTGGGATCCTCAATAGTGGAAATCCTTCAAGTGTGAAGGCGGGGACGTAGAGCGTGGCTCGAACCTCGGAAACATATCGGCGTGTTTGCGTTTGCTCAAATTTCTCTAACTCTATCTCCTTTATTACTTGCAATTTTACATTGTCCATTACTTGCAAGAAATATTGTATTGTGCTAATTGTTTAGAGTTATTTTTTTAAAATTCCGCATAATTGCCATTATCATATAGCCATCACCTATTCACCCCCCCTCTAGGTGATTTCACAATCAACTTATTGGGGCAATATTGCCGAGTATCATTTGACCCTGGTGTCACATACTCTTTTGTCTTCTCAATGTTGCATCCAAACCAAACATGAAATCTAAATCATTGAATTTTACTTGTGATATCGACTCCTATAGGAACGGATATGGTTACTAATATGTACTATAGGAAGGTGAGGTCATGATAAGAGAAGTAAAAACATGGGTGAACCTCGTAAAATTAGGAGAGATGGAGTACAATGTTATTTTAGAAATAGATTGATTATTAACCGCTGTGCCCATATAAGCTGTCACCAAAAGGTGCATATCTATGGTGAACGAATACCTCAATTGTGTTTCGAAGGAGTTACCACGCTTATCCCCGGAAAGAAAGATCGAATTTCTCGTAATGCCATTTGGACAAACCATCATCCCTGCAACATTTATGGACTTGATGAATAAGAATATTACAACCATATCCGATCAAATTGTAATCATATTCATTGTGATGTGATAATTATCCCAAGAGTAGCGAGGAGCATAAGGAACATTAAGAAATAGTTCAGATACATGAAGTACTTGAGACAGTTGTATTAGGCAGGGACCCTCGTTTCTATCTAGAGTCTGAGCGAACTTTTCCTCGGTACGTCGAGCTTCGGGGACGAAGCTTCCCTAAGGGGGTAGAATGTAACAGCCCAATTTTTTTTATTAATTCTTAATTATTTAAAACATCGGTTAGATAGAAAATTTTTATTTTATAATTCCTCATTCTTAAATTAATACCAATAATAATGAAGTAACCAAAGAATTTATATTTTATTGTATGAGTTATTGTTATTATCTTGGATTTATGGCATAAATTAAAATATATAGAAAATATATATGTATTTTGTACCAACATAATTATGGCATTTAAGAGTATATGGAAATATATCCTTGATATTTAAATTTAGTATTCTCAATTAGGAAATACCTAAACAAATACTAGGTATTTGTATTTAGAATATTTTATTTGCATATGTGAGTGGAGGTGTTAGGTATGCATGAGGGGGTGAGGTGTAAGGCTAGGATCAATTTGATCCTAGCCTTGGCCAAGTGGCAAGTTGAGTGGGGAGTGTATTATTGCAAAGTCGGGGCCTTTTTGCATAGTGGTCATCCCTTACGTAAGGATCTGGGAGAGAAGTCCTTTTTCTTCTCTGTAAATTCTGAACTCCCAAAAGACTAAACCCTAGAAATTTTCTCTCTCTCTCTCCTCTCTCTCTCTCTCTCACCTCTCACTCTCGCTCTCGCAGCCGAGCAAGGGAGGGCGGCAGCACAGCCGCGCCACCACCACGCGGCTGCGCTCAGCCGCGAGCAGCGCCCGCGGCCGCGCGCAGTGCGGGGGCGGCGCTCAGCCGCGCGCCCGCGGCGGCTCAGGCCGCGGGTCGGCCTGAATCGGAAGGGGGGGGGTCCTCTGTTGACTAGAAGTAGAGGAGATTCAGATTTGGTGGTGATTTTTGCTAGGAAAAGCCAAGCCTAATTCTGAAATTGGGTACCAAAATCCCCAAAATTCTGAAATTGGGTTAAAGGTAAAAGTTTGTTACTCTACAAATTCCATTCTCCTTATGAATTAATTCTAACTAAGAATTGCCCTTGTTCTTCTTTTGCTAGGGTTTGAGTAGAAGAGGATTGATCAAATCATAAGTGGGAGTCCATCTAGTTAAGGTGAGTAAATTTACATACTCACTTTACAAACCAAATTCATGAAGTTCTATTCAAGTAATTGATGTATGAGACTAAAAGGGATTTTAGGGAAAGTGTGCTTGAATAGAGTAAGGTAGCATGTAAATTATTAACTCATGGAATTGGATATTTTAAAGGTGTATGTTATATGATATGCTAGGGAAGAGATAGGATTGGACAAAATGTGATGTTTAGAAAATAGGGAAAACTTGGGGGGAAAATAATCATGAATGATGTATGGTAATGGGTAAATTAGTTTCTTGTCTTTATGAAATTGGTGTTATATTGTTTTAAAAGAAGATGGTGACCTATTTATGGTATGATTATTATCTTTATTCTCTTTTTCATTTAGAGTATGATGCCTTAAGTGGTTATGTTATATCCTATACATCCTATGTTGTGTACATTGAGTCACTAATTATAATACCTTGGTAATCCCACGTGAATTACTTCGTACTAGTACTATGGTAATCCTTATATAATAACATGATTAAATATAAATGACGACATGTGAGCTTATTTACTCTCTTCATTAGAGAGTAGTTACATAACTTGTTGGTGCTATGTATTCGTAACCATTAGTGTAGATTAAGTAGCATGGGTAAAGTAAGTGGTAATGGATGTTTGCTAGAATGGAAGTATGTTTTAGTGTTTATGTTCATGTTATGTATGTGTATACTAAAGTCACTAATCATAATACTTAGGTACCTTCGCATGAATTATATGTATGAATTATTATGGTAACCCCTATATAATAACATGATGGAATAGATGAATGATATGTGAAAATGTTGATTTTGGGATCTTGCCAAAATATGTTAATTGTGTAAAGTTATGCAATGATATAAATTGATATGCAATATATATGAATGTATTGATTGTAGAATTTATATGTTGTTATGATTGAATACCTATGTTTGTCGATTAAGAGGTACGAAGGGGGAAGACGGTGGGAAAAGTGAGGTGTTCATCTAAAATTGTAGGAAGGGGCCGGCGGGAGCCGGTAGGAGTAGAAGACGGTGTAAAGGTATGTTGATCATTGTAGGAAGGGGCCGGCGGGAGCCGGTAGGAGGAGAAGACAGTGTTACGAAATTAGTTTATGTTTGTCACTGTAGGAAGGGCCGGCGGGAGCCGTAGGAGGAGAAGATGGTGAAATGTCCATGTACTCTTTTGAATGTGTGGTAATGAATTGTTGCTTGTAAAAGTGTTCATAAAGATGTTTGTGTTACCATAACTTAGGAATTATTATGGTTTGAATTATGTTTGTTATCAAACATGATAAAAGGAAAACTATTACTACGTCTTGTACCATCACATAAAAGTATAAAGTAGACAAAGAATGATAACATATGTTTCAAAAAAGTCTCCTTAGACTCCATAAAGTATGTTGTGGTATTATATCATGTTATTATCATTTATAAAGTGTTTATGAAATTTACTCGCTGAGCCGTCGAGCTCATTCCTTTCTTTGTCTTCTCTTTCAGGTTTGGATCAAGGTAAGGGCATAATGTAGCATGGAGTAGTCATGAGCAGAATGCTATATGTTTCATAAACACTTATTTTGTCACTATGTGCTTGTAATTATTTTTATGTTAGCATTAC
Source organism: Agave tequilana (assembly GCA_038442645.1). Lineage (NCBI taxonomy): Eukaryota > Viridiplantae > Streptophyta > Magnoliopsida > Asparagales > Asparagaceae > Agave > Agave tequilana. Next base: position 16,784 of record JAVJIF010004195.1, read on the forward strand.
CTAGTTGAGGGTGCTATGATGCTACTATCGTATGTAATTTTTGTAATAGTTTTAATTAGAACCTGTGTACCTGGGAAGTTGGTAAAGTAAAGTATTGTATCATGTTGGTAGAACCTTGTGGATTATGGATGCCTTGATGGTTATGCAAGATGAATATATGACATAATATATTTTGGAGATATTCTTTATTTTTGTGACAAGTAGGTCATATGACCAAATGCTTTGTGGATTTAAGTAGGCCTTGGAGCCGAAATTGATATTTGTATGTGGCAAAAGTAAAAATATTAGAGGAAGTGCTGCCGAAATTTTTCTAGATGTTGAATCAAAGAAAAGATTTGGGAATAAATACATATTATGGATCTAATCTTGCTTATTAGAAACTGGGACCGTTACAAATTAGCTAGGTACCTTGGTCTCAGGAAGCCTCGGTATTTACGCGAAAGATAGTTAAAAAAAAAAAAGAAAAAAAAAGAAAAAGAAAAAAAAAAGAAAAATATAAAAGTTGTAATTAAATATTCCCAAGCTTAAGAACTACATCACGATCACGGGGTACATAGGATCTGAAACTTAGGACAGGTGGTGTAAAGTTTTGGGTTTGAGACTTTGTTTTATAGCCAATATGATTTCTTGAATTGAGATTTTACTTGAAAAGGAACTCTTGGAAATTGATGATCTTACTAACTAGTTACCAAAAAAAAAAAATAATAATAATATAAAAAAAAATTGTTTTCCTTTTCTTGATTTCGGTTATCCTTATTTTACTTTTATTTATTTCTTAATCTCTAACTTTCTTGGATTTTGTGGGTATAATCCACTGAAACCCTCACGAGACAAAACTCGTCCTCTAGGGGTAACCTAGAGGTTTAAACGGCTTGTTGCACATGCTAAGTGCAACCGTGATTCCTACGAAAGTGAGTTAGGGTATTTAGTTTTTTCTTTTTTTTTTATTAATTTTGCTCGAGGACTAGCAAAAGATAGGTGGGGGGTATTTGATCAGCATGATTTTATACCATTTTTATACTCCTAATTATCTATTATTTGTATATAAATAATGTTACTCGGGTATATTTGATTATATTTTGCAGGGAATAGGTAAAAGGAAAAAAAAGGGAGGAATCCGGATATTTCAGCAATTAAAAAGCCGCAATTTGTAAAAGATTGGAGGATGCTTTTTGAGCATGCTGCGTTATTTGATCATAACTTTGGCTACAGGATCTCAAAAACAGCATCTAGGATGCTACGAAAGAGAATTCGAAGATCTACAACTTTTGTGTTGAGAGGTTTTGCTGATTCAGCCTTTTACCTCCCGTAAAGTCAAAAACATTCTGCTACTGTCATTGGACCAAATCTGGACGCAATTATGAAAGGTTGAGCGGGTTGAATGTAATTTATTTTCTCTTGCGATATTCTTACTCCAGATTTGACTTGTAACTGAGATGGAAAGGAGAACATTTGTGAGAGTGTAATGTTTAGAGAAAATGTGAGAATAGCATTTTCATTGGCTTATAAAAGCCAATGAAAGCTAGGGTTTTGGGAGTTTTTTTTTCTTTCTGAGGATTTTTATTTTTTAGAAAATTTTTTTCTCTCATATCAAGCCTTGGATTTTGGCCAATTTTCAGAAGTTATTTTCATCTCATGGAGGTCTATTCTAATTGCAATCTCAACTTTTAGAGATAAAGAATTTTATTTACAGCATTTTATTTTTATTTTATTTTTATGAAATCTCTCTCTGTGTTGTTCTATTTTAATCCCCTGATTTAGATTAAAAAAAAAAAAAAAAAAGAAAGAAAGATAATGTACAGAGGCGCCAACAGGCGCCTCTGCACAACAGAAACAGAGGGCGCACAGTGCGCCCTCCATTTGAAAGCAAGGGGCGCCACTTGGCGCCCATTGTGAAGAGGCAGGGGCGGCCCCAGCGCCCCTGCAGGTAAGTCTTTTTTTTTATTTTTTTAGTATCTTTTTTATTGATTTAATTTTATTGGTTTAAGTAATTCATGTTTATAATTAATTATTTAATAAATTTTAGATAACTTTAAACTGATTTAGTTAGTTTAGTTGATTGTTAATTTTAGTCATGAGTAACTAATTTTCTAGTGCCAGGGAAGATGAACCTAGGCTAGATTATTTTGTGGTAAACCTGTAGTTTCATAACTATGATTGTTGCACTCACCAATTGACCTAGAACTTTTAGGAGATTATTTCTAGAGTCACTGGTATTTGACAAGGTATGTATTAGTAGTCAATGGTCCATGCTTAGGATTTTACTGCTTTAAATTTATTAGTCATTTTATTTACCTTTGATGGACCATGTGATGAAGATATACCATGTGCTTAGATCTAGTGTTCAGACTTACTTTACCTATTAGGAATAGAGATTTTGGTAAGTAACAACATACTAGTATGGAGACCGAGATTGACCACTTGATGCTAGTTTAGGAGATTCGACCCTGGGCGCTTAACTTTTCTTAGATTGACAATTAGTTTAGAACAAACTACCACAAAATTTTTGATTATTTCGCGTAGAAGTCGAAACCATAAGAACCACCTGTCCCTGTGGACCGACCCTCAAGTGCTACATCGAACGACCGTGCACTTGCGGTTATTTTTTAAACGAGGAGACAGAATCTCCCCATCACATAGTCTTTTTTTTTTTTTTGGGGGAAAAACGATTGTGAGATCACAAGTTATGTGAGAAAGTCGCTGACGTGGCAATTTATTTTGATGTACAGCAAGTGGACAAGTTGATGACATGGATGTGTCAACATGCATGCAGTCGGGGCACATAGTTGTGGTCTATGGATTGCTCATGTATGACATTGGGTACCTGGTAGCTACAAGTGGTCACATGGTTGTGGTCCATATATAACTCCCCAGTACCTTCCAACTCCCACCCCACACGCCCACCCACACACACACAAACACCCACAAGCTCAGTTCACAAGCTCACAAGTTAGTGTTATGCAAACTCTTATCAAAATTATCGACTCGGACTCAGATCATCACAAGCATTATATTTCTTTTTATTTAATTTTTGTTACAGGTGGAGGACTAATTGTCTCCATGGTGACTGTCATCTCCCCTCTTGATTATGTAAGTTCATGAGACATTTTTTAAAATAAAAAAAAAAAACTAATTTTTGCGGTGTCAGGATTTCAGTTCAAACCCAAATGTAAGTGAAGCCTAACATACTGGTAAAAGAATAAAGTTGAGTTACAGACAGTGGTCCTAGTTCTGGATTCAAAATCGACTGCCTGCCGTGTTAATCTTCATCAATGGCAGCTGGCGAGAGGTTCATTGATCGAGCGTCAGTGTCATCAAGCTGTAGTTAATCCAAGAAGGACGATGGTCCATTTCCACCAGGATTATGACATATACAATGGCTGCAAGTGCTGCCGTATTAACCTTCATCAATATTGGCAGCTGTTCTGGCAGCTGTTCCAGGTTCTGCACTTCCTGCGATAAAAGCGAGCGAGCTTGTCTGCGGGAATGATAGATTCTCTGCATATAGACACATATTTGTCAATCCATTTCGGACGATATATGTACATGTGATTCCATTGTTTCGTTAAACATTTTGACAACAATTCTAAAACAACTCGATTCAATGCAGTAGCGTGTCGCAAGTAAAAAATAACCTGAAATTGCTTAAATTTCTTATTTCTTGTAATTTTCAGTCCATTTGCACTTGTAAACATATAATTCTTATAATAATTTCTGCATTTAATTTACTTTATCTGCCATATTTCGCCTATATTAATATGAAAGGATCGTATGTAAGGATGATAATGAGCTTGGGTCGGACTGAGCCTAGGGTAGGCCCAAATCTTGAATCCAAAATATTTGGAGTCTTAAATTCGGCCTCAGCCCTTGTCCCAGGTCAGGTCAAGATCGAAACGGGCCTTCAGGTCTTCATGTGCCCCTTAAGCTATTTAGAAATTTAGGAAATGAAAATAAAAGAATTTTAGTTTTTTGCCTGCTTATTTTTTTATTACTCTTTATTCCTAACTTAATCATAAATGTTCTCTAACATTAAGAGTCTTTATCTTGACTTTAATATTTTATGAATTATAATATAATGCTAAAATATAATGTAATAATAATATAATTGGAGAATGAGCATATTTAATACTAGGTCACAACCCAAAATAAAACGGGTTGAAAGCAAAGCTCATGTCCTACTTCATTTATTTTGAGGTTATGATCAAGCCATTTGGGGGCTGGGTGGGTCATTTAGGCTTGTGCCGATCCAATATCATCACTGTAATCATATGATTGAATCTATGATTTACCAATTTAAATAGCTAAGATCGTGTATTTGATTGATTATTATTAAATAATATTAAATTATCATAAAGTCCCGGGCCTAGTGGGCCTCAGAAATGTGTCCAATTGTAGTGGGGACTGCCATATGAAGTGGGGTCAAACAAATCATATTTTTAGCATATGATGTTAGCGTTCGACTGCATTAAGACGCAGAAGAATCAAGTGCATGTGAAATTAGAATTCATTTTTATGTGAGATTTTTTTAAAAAATAAAATCTTGATAATGAAAGTACAGCTAGAAGGGGTGAATAGGTGTAAGCTAATATTTGTTGGTTTCTGGGATCAATCTGACAACTAATCAATATCACTGAAATATCAACGATCTAATTGGTCAGGTCGGTAAATATCAGGTGGGAGGTTTTCCGTTCAATAGAACGTTCCCTAATTTAAGAACCACCTTTTAATTTCCTTCCTGGTTAAACATCAATTAGACTGATATAAATCAGTCTCAATATACTGAATATCAGTATATCCCCTGTATAAAGAAATTAATTCACTTATACAGTACTTGGAGTGAGGTACACTAAAGCGAATCTCCTTAAGACAATTATGTCCCCCGCACCAGTGCTAACGGGTTACTGGACGCTAGTCTCCCAAGATACAACACTCCTTCACGTATTTTGATAGCACTACCAAATCACCGTACGGTCGAACCGTAGTTAACCAGTACCTTCACAGGATTATTACAGCAGGGGGACAAAGACAAATTTCGGGAGAATATTTGCCTTTACTTTGGAGGAGCACCCACTGTAGAGGAAGAAGGAAGGTTGAAGAATATTCTTCTTTAAAAGTCCCAGATTCAGACAACAATTCTATTAAAGAATATGTTGAATTTTCTGAGCCCTCTTTCAGAACAAATTTTGCAGAATCTCTTTTGGAAGTCGCTTTGGAACTGAGTTGCAGAATCCCCACTTGCTTTCGGGAAACCAGGTTACTGATTTCCCACTTCCTGTTTGGAAGTCACTTCAAGACTGAGAGAGAGAGAGAGAGAGATCTCCTTCAGATTTCTTGCTGTTGGTGTGTTGTGTCAATTGAGAATTCGGAGCGCTATTTATAGCGCTCCGGGAGGGGCCAACTGGTCCGAACCCAACGAATAGTTGCACGGTTCGGTCTGAACCGTTGCAACGATTCGACCCAACCACCGCAACCGTTGGCCGTCCAACTGCTGCGACAGCCGACCGGCCCTGGCACCGGTCCCCGCTTGCTGGCGCGCGTGCATATGCGGGCATGTTTTCCTCCCAATCGCGCGCGAAAACTCCAAGTACCCAAGGGCACGCCCTTTGTTCTCAATTTTCTCTATTTAAACACTACAAATTCCATCCCATGGTCAATGTGGGACTAAATGCTTTTAGCTACCTTTAGTCCCATTTTGGCTTTGAATTAGGCAATCTTTAGACTTGAATATCTCATTCATTTGAAGTCGGAATTGAACATGTGAATATACCACACGTTCATCCCCAATGGAGAGGAGAACGCACCCCAACCATCATCCAATTGATTCGATCAACGGATCTCGCCGTAATTTAATTCAAAGATTCACATATACATATTCTTCATATTCCAACAATCCCTCACAATGAATGGAGATTCAAGGAATTGACACACAAGAGACTGACTCTATTGTGAAAGGTACTTTAGAAAAGAAACTGCATCAGGTTAGGTGAACTACGTCTTAAGCCTTCATAGCGAAAGTTTTATCGGACTTACTGACTAATCAGTGAACTAGGTCTTGAACTGTTAGCCGTTAGTGTAAGCCAAGTCAACAAACTTCACAGAGTGACTTTCCAAATCAACTTTGGTTCTCGGTTGTGTCCGTTTTGACCCTGGACATTCTCGGTTTCAGAGAGTATCTTTAGGGAATAACAGCCTCCATAGAAATTCCTAAGAGCCGACCCAACTCTATACTCACATAGGTGATCGTCCTATTAAGAGTAGTCTACTCTACTCCACTTGTTTAGTAACAAGATATAGGCATCATTAAAAGCGTTAAGCTTATCCTTAATCCACTTGTAGAAAAGCACTTATGTGCACCTTAGGAATGGATTGGAGTCAAGCTCCCAAGTGCTTACTTGCTGAGTCAATCATAACTAGTTTTTCCTCTTGAACTTATTTCGTGGGATCTCCAGTCGCTAAGTGAGGTATCCCTTAAGCTGATTCGATAAGGTTAGGCATTTAGACCCATTCCCTTGATGCGCAGTTTATACGCTCTCCACTTAAACCTTTAGTAAGCGGATCCGCTAAATTATCTTTTGACGAGACAAAGTCAATAGAGATAATTCCATTTGAGAGCAACTACTTCACAGTATTATGTCTACGACGAATATGTCTAGACTTACCGTTGTATATAACATTTTGTGCTTCTGGGGTTGACATAGTCTCTTTAAATGTTTTGAGGTTCGCTTTCAATAGCGTATGCTATGAAATCTGGACCAAAAGATTTTGAGATTCTAGATCTCTGACTTCTTTTTGGTTCAATTTCCGCATTAACAGTTGGTTCCTCGGGCTTTCGTCCCTGAATGCAATCTCATGTGTTCTTTCCCCAGAAGTCTTATCTGCTTCCCGTTTATATGGAAAAATATCTTCAAAAATACAGCATCTCTAGATTCGATAATCATGTTTACATGAATATCTGGTATTTCTGATTTATGAACCAGAAATCTGTAGGCACTACTATTCAAGGCATAGCCTATGAATATGCAGTCCATGGTTTTTGCTCCCAACTTAGTCTTTTTAGGTAATGGTGCTAGTACCTTTGTAAGACACCCCCACATTTTGAGGTAATGGTAGGAAGGTGTCCTTCCATGCCATAACTCAAATGGTATAAGACCAAGTTTCTTGTGGGGTATTCTATTTAGAATATAATTTGCAGTTAACAGAGCTTCCCGCACAAGTTCTGCGGTGCTCCAGAACTTACGAGCATGGAATTGACCATCTCCTTCAAAGTTCTGCTCTTCCGTTCAGCAATTCCATTTTACTGAGGAGTATATGGTGTTGTTGTTTGATGGATTATACCAAATTTAGCACATAACTTGAAAAACACCTAGAGGGGGGAATAGGTGTAATTGCTAATCTTAAAAATTTTAACACTCTAAATGCGGAACCTAAAAACAAGTGAGGCTCAACTTAGTACAATTCAACAAGTGTAGCCGAATTCCCCTTGCGAGGCTCTGGACTAAACTCCTCTTGATTCCCCTTGATATGGGTTGAGGCGCTATGTGAGCTCTTGTTGGATGAGTACGGGATTGGCACACACAAGTATGAAATGGATGATATGAAGAATGATGCAAACACAATGATATATGGCAAGAATTACAAGCAAGCAAATAGTATCACAAGAGATTCAAACAATATCACAAGTATGCAATAGAAAGCAATAAGGAGCTATTGAAAAGTAAAGCAAGATTAGACGCAAAGGCAATCGCAAACAAAGTGATTTGTTTCGAGGTTCGAGCCACCGCTCTACTCCCCGCCTTCACCTCCGTGAAGGGTTTCCACTATCCACCGAGGACGCCTTTACAATTTGGTCTACCGAAGACCGAGCACCGAGCTCCACCGAGTACAAAGGACCTCTACCGAAGAGGTTGCTCCACAAGGAAAGGATTACAAGAACAAAGTGATCACCAACAAGATCACTACACTTTTTCTCAAACTCTTTTACAAACACTCTCACTTCAATTTACAACTTCACTATAGAATGAGTATTGAATTTTTGGCTCTATGAAGTGTGGTGAGAAAACTTCAGTTGTAGAGTGATATAACCATCAAACACAACTGAAAAACAAGCTCAAAAAGAATTGGAATGAAATCTTTAAACTCTTTTCTTTTCTCTTTTGAAACAACACAAACTTGAGGATTTTCTTAGTAATATGCAAGAGAGACTTCTCCTCTATTTATAGGGTTAAAAATAGGTTAAAAACAATTTTCTTTTGGTCTTATTTTTCTCTGAAAAAGACCTGAAAAACACTGAAAAAGTCTGCCAAGAAATCAGATAAAAAACAGATTTCAGAATTGCACAAAAGAGGAAAGAGCCGTTGGGATTTTGCAGGCTTGGCGGTCGACCGGTCCGGTCGACCGCCAGCCCAGCTGCAAAGAACCGTTGGCTCTCGGTCGACCGGTCCGGTCGACCGTCCCAAAAGAGGAAACACAGTTTCCTTCTACGGGTCGACCGGTCCGGTCGACCGAAAAAACCTGTGAGCAATTTGCTCTCCATCGGTCGACCGGTCCGGTCGACCGACAGACATGCACAAACAGTGCATGTCCAGACACATCGCCGGTCGACCGGGCCGGTCGACCGAAATTGCCTGAAACAGAAAACTGGGCTGTTTTTGATTTAGAAAAATTTTTGAAAAGTATTTTAAAAATACATATAGCTAAGTATTATGCAGAAAGTAGTTTATACACATGTTTTAAACAAGATTTTCAAGATAAAACTTTTGGTACATGTATATATAAACTAAGGCATAAAACTTAGAAATAACCATTTTCAAAACATAGAAAATATATGAAACAAGTGTGTGTGCAAATCCTAGAGCCAAATTTCATATACTCAAACTTTAACATTCTATTTCTTACAATGTTTCTAAGGACTTCAAGATCTTCAATAGGCTTCTTCATATGATCTTCAACACTTGTTCCTTGAGCCCAATTTGAGTTGACTTGAGTCCAAATCCTTGTATTTGTGAGAGAAGACTTCTAGAATGAATAGAAATCTGAAACACACTTAAACAACAAATGTTATTAGTACAAATAACTAATATGTTTTGTAATCATCAAAATATACTAATCATGGGTGATTGTAACCTTGGGCCAATAATCTCCCCCTTTTTGATGATGACAAAACATATAAGTCATTTAAACAAATAAAGGAAGAAGAGCTTGGAAAGCTCCCCCTCAAACAATGCTATGTAAAAAGAATAACTATTAGTGAGATACATGAAGCATTGAAAACCCAATATTTTTGTCAAAAACTTAAATACCATTTGAAATCAAACTTAATACCAATTAAACTTATATATTTTTCTCCATGAAATGAAACTCAAATAGTATCAAACTTAAACTCAAACAAACTTCAACAAACTTATTCTCCCCCTTTTTGTCATACATCAAAAAGGGTTAAAATAAAAAATTTCATTTTAAGAATCCATAATACAAACATTCAACTCACCACAAATAAATAAAATCTAGCATAGTCTAAAGGTTTAGTAAAAATATCGGCAAGTTGAAAATCGGTAGAAACATAATCAATATCAATCACCTTTCTCATAATGATCTCTAAGAAAGTGATACCTAATGTCAATGTGTTTGGTTTTACTATGTTGATTTGCATTCTTTGTCATGTGAATAGTACTAGTATTATCACAAAATATTTTAACATGATCAAAGTGTAAATCATAGTCAAGGAGAGTATGTTTCATCCAAAGAACTTGTGCACAACAAGCTCCGGCTGCAACATACTCCGCCTCGGCGGTTGATAGGGCTACCGAATTTTGCTTTTTGGAAGACCAAGATACAAGACAATTACCCAGAATTGACATGTTCCACTTGTGCTCTTCCTATCTACCCTACAACCCGCATAGTCGGCATCCGAAAAACTCTTCATTTCAAATAATCCGGTTTTAGGATACCACAAACCCATTTCAATAGTGCCCTTAAGGTATCTAATTATGCGTTTAACCGCAATTATGTGAGATTCTTTAGGACAAGATTGAAAACGTGCACAAAGACAAACGGAAAACATAATATCCGGCCTACTAGCCGTCAAATAAAGCAAACTACCAATCATGCTACGATATAATTTAATGTCTACACTTTTACCTTGTTCATCCTTGTCAAGCTTTGTAGTTGTTGCCATGGGAGTTTTGCTTACTTTCGATCCTTCAAGCCCAAACCTTTTGATTAGTTCCTTTGTGTACTTGGCTTGATTGATGAAGATCCCATCCTTCTTTTGTTTGATTTGGAGTCCAAGGAAATAGTTGAGTTCCCCCATCATAGACATTTCGAATTCATCCTTCATGCATGATTCAAAAGTTTTGCAAAGAGATTCATTAGTAGAACCAAAAATAATATCATCAACATAAATTTGCACAATAAGAATATCCTTTTCTACATGTTTTGTAAACAAAGTTGTATCAATTTTACCTTTCTTAAAACCATTTGAAGTCAAAAATGAACAAAGTCTTTCATACCAAGCCCTAGGGGCTTGTTTCAAACCATAAAGAGCTTTATCTAATTTAAAAATAAATCCGGATGTATAGGATCAACAAACCCGGGGGGTTGTTCAACATACACCTCCTCTTCTCAATAAATCCATTTAGAAAAGCACTTTTAACATCCATTTGAAATAATTTGAAATCTTTATATGAGGCAAATGCTAGTGTCATCCGTATGGCTTCAAGCCGTGCTACGGGTGCAAAGGTTTCTTCAAAATCGATCCCTTCGATTTGAGTGTAACCTTGGGCAACTAACCTAGCCTTGTTTCTAACTACATTACCCGATTCATCCAACTTGTTCTTAAAGATCTACTTAGTACCAATTGTTGGTCTATCGTGGGGCCTAGGAACAAGGTGCCAAACTTGGTTGCGCTCAAATTGATTGAGCTCCTCTTGCATGGCTAGCAACCAATATGAATCGGCCTCGGCTTCGAGGACATTTTTGGGTTCAATATGAGAAATGAATGCATAGTTACCACAATAGTCATGAAGTCTAGAGCGAGTGGTTACCCCTTTTGATACTTCACCTATGACGAGGTCCTTGGGATGATGTGGATTGTATCTCCAATCCTTTGGTAGTGGTTGAGTAGGCTCCACATCATGTGTTTGATTTTCATTTCCTTGTGCCTCTTCCACTTTAGCTTTGCTTCCTTCATCATCCTTTGGTTTGTCTCCCATAGTAGAAGCATCCTCCAAGGTCACTTTCTCCAAACCTTCATCCAATGCATCTATTTCTACAACATTCTTAACAAACTTGTTAGATTCCTCAAACTTAACATGAATAGACTCTTCAATAGTCAATGAAGATCTAATGAAAACTCTATAAGCCTTACTAGTGTTTGAGTAACCTACAAAAATAGCCTCATAAGATTTAGGATCAAATTTTCCTAAATTATCTTTTGTATTTAAAACAAAACATTTGCATCCAATAACTTTGAAATAAGAAACATTTGGTTTCCTAGAAAAGTACATTTCAAAAGAAGTTTTAGTAGTATTTTTACATAAGAAAACACGATTTGATATGTAGCATGATGTATTAACGGCCTCGGCCCACAAATAATGTGGTAGACCGTATTCACTAAGCATTGTCCTAGCCATCTCTTGTAATGTTCTATTTTTCCGTTCAACTACTCCATTTTGTTGTGGAGTTCTAGGACAAGATAGTTCATGCTTTATTCCATGTTCATCACAAAAAGTGGTAAAGGGTTGGTTAATGAATTCACCTCCTCTATCACTTCTTATTCTCAAAATCGAAACATCTTTTTCTTTTTCAACTCTTTTCTTAAAAGTTTGGAAACACGAAAATGCTTGGTTTTTGTGTTCAAGAAAGAACCCAAGTAAACCTTGAAAAATCATCAACCAAAACATAAGCAAATCTATTCCCACTTAGACTTTTGGTTTGTGTAGGGCCAAAAGATCCATATGGATTAACTCCAAAGGACGTGATGTCATGATATCCTTAATTGATTTGAAAGAAGACTTAGTTTGTTTCCCAAATTGACATGCGTCACAAACTCGGTCCTTTTCAAAATTCAAGGAAGGAATACCTTTCACCATTTCCTTTGTATTTAATCTAGAAATATGATCAAAAGAAATATGACCTAATCTCCTATGTCCCAACCAAGAGTCATCATCGAGGGCTTTCAAACAAGTAATATTACAAGACATATTTAACATATCAATCATATAAACATTACTTTCACGAAAACCGGAAAATACACAAACATTAGAAGTTCTATCAATTACTTTACAAGCAACATTATCAAAAATAACATCAAAATCTTTATCACAAAGTTGACTAACACTCAAAGATTATGCTTGAGGCCATCAACTAAAACTACATTTTCAATTAAAGGAGAGGTGCCAAGTTTTACATTACCAATACCGATGATTTACCCTTGGCGTCATCTCCGAAGGTGACGGTGCCACCTTCATGATATCTTGATAGGGTTGCAAAGTTGTTGATGTCCCAAGTCATGTGCCTTGAGCAACCGCTATCAAGATACCACAATCCTCTACGTCGTTGGGATTTAGAAAGTACCTACATCATTTAACATAATTGTTGATTTTGGTACCCAAACTTTCTTGGGTCCTTTAAAGTTAGTGCCTCGAACCCAAACATTATGACGTGATACATTTAATCTATCATAGCAAAAATTGGCTAAGTGTCCCTTCCGTCCACAATGTGAACATGAGAACACTCTACCATACATGAATGCATGATGTGTATGTGTAGTGTGAGCATGTTTTGGGGTTTTGCCATGTTGTTTAGGTTGTGTAGCATGAACATGAGCATGAGCATTTTTCTTTGGGGCTTGTTTCTTAGGAAACATAGCCTCAATTTTCTTCTTGTTAAACTCACAATTTTTCAAAACAACACTTAATGAGTCTAATCTTTCCTTAAGCATAGAAACTTCATTAGAATCAATTAGTGGGGCCTTACCTTTGCAAGAATCTTATATTTTTCAAAATCATTTTTAGTAGTGGCCAAAGTGGAAACCAAATCATCTTTTTCCTTTGTAAGAGTAAAAACTTGAAGACTTAAAGATTCATTATCCTTTTTCATTTTAAGATACTTTTTCTTTAAGAAATCATAGTTTTGTGACAACTCAACAAAAGCTTCTTCTAACACATCCATAGAAAGTTCATTATCATGAGAAGGGGAAGAGGTTACCTTGTTTGTGCCTTCATTAGCCATGAAGCACATGTTGGCGGTGTCTATTTCTTCCTCGGATTCGGTCTCCGAATCCCAAGTTGCCTTCATAGCCTTCTTCTTGTAGTGCTTCTTTGATGTGGAGGGCTTAGCTTTGTCTGGACACTCCGCAACAATGTGTCCGGGCTTTTGGCAATTGAAACAAGTGATCTTTCTTTCTTCTTTGCCTCCTTGCCATCTTCTTCTACCTTGGTACTTCGCCTTGTTGTACATCCTCCGGACATTCTTAACAAGGAGTGAGAGCTCCTCATCATCTTCTTCTTCATCGTCTTCATCGGAGTGTGTAGCTTGACTCTTGAAGGCGATAGTCTTCCTTTGGAAGGAGCCATATCCTCCCTTGCTTTCCTTTCCATCTCATGGGTTTTGAGGTTCCCAATGAGACCTATGAGCTCCATCTCTTCATTGTCGTTGAGTTCCTTCAAGGTTGTAGCTTTAACTTCCCATGAAGGAGGAAGAGCTCGGATGATCTTCCTTACTCTTTGATCATTGTTGATATCTTCACCTAAAGAAGAGAGTCCATTAGTAATCTTGGTAAATCTTGTAACCATATCATCTATGGTTTCATTTTCTTGCATGCTAAATGTTTCATATTGAGACTGAAGAAGGTCAATCTTAGCCTTCTTTACTTGTGAGGTCCCCTCATGTGTGACTATCAAGTGTGACCAAATCTCATATGCGGATTTGCAATGGATAACCCTAGAAATGTCATCATCATTAAGGGCTTGTAGAAGTGCATAGTGAGCTTTGGCATTGGCATCGAATTCCTTAGTCTCTATTTCGGACCAAGTGGATTCGTCACCGGGGGGTACACTAAAGGACTTAGTCACGGCTTTTGCAACTTGGCTACCTAGAGATTGCAAAAACACGGTCATCTTAACTTTCCATATGGGAAAGTTAAGTCCATCAATTTAGGAGGGGTCTTAATTCCATCGGCCATTTTTACTATATGAATATGAATGAAATTATTAGCAAATTAGGATCTTCTCTAAGGTTGTTAAACCAAATCCTAGAGTCCAAGCTCTGATACCAATTGAAAAACACCTAGAGGGGGGGGTGAATAGGTGTAATTGCTAATCTTAAAAATTTTAACACTCTAAATGCGGAACCTAAAAACAAGTGAGGCTCAACTTAGTACAATTCAACAAGTGTAGCCGAATTCCCCTTGCGAGGCTCTGGACTAAACTCCTCTTGATTCCTCTTGATATGGGTTGAGGCGCTATGTGAAGCTCTTGTTGGATGAGTACAGGATTGGCACACACAAGTATGAAATGGATGATATGAAGAATGATGCAAACACAATGATATATGGCAAGAATTACAAGCAAGCAAATAGTATCACAAGAGATTCAAACAATATCACAAGTATGCAATAGAAAGCAATAAGGAGCTATTGAAAAGTAAAGCAAGAATTAGACGCAAAGGCAATCGCAAACAAAGTGATTTGTTTCGAGGTTCGAGCCACCGCTCTACTCCCCGCCTTCACCTCCGTGAAGGGTTTCCACTATCCACCGAGGACGCCTTTACAATTTGGTCTACCGAAGACCGAGCACCGAGCTCCACCGAGTACAAAGGACCTCTACCGAAGAGGTTGCTCCACAAGGAAAGGATTACAAAAACAAAGTGATCACCAACAAGATCACTACACTTTTCTCAAACTCTTTTACAAACACTCTCACTTCAATTTACAACTTCACTATAGAATGAGTATTGATTTTTGGCTCTATGAAGTGTGGTGAGAAAACTTCAGTTGTAGAGTGATATAGACCATCAAACACAACTGAAAAACAAGCTCAAAAAGAATTGGAATGAAAGCTTTAAACTCTTTTCTTTTCTCTTTTGAAACAACACAAACTTGAGGATTTTCTTAGTATATGCAAGAGAGACTTCTCCTCTATTTATAGGGTTAAAAATAGGTTAAAAACAATTTCTTTTGGTCTTATTTTCTCTGAAAAAGACCTGAAAAACACTGAAAAAGTCTGCCAAGAAATCAGATAAAAAACAGATTTCAGAATTGCACAAAAGAGGAAAGAGCCGTTGGGATTTTGCAGGCTTGGCGGTCGACCGGTCCGGTCGACCGCCAGCCCAGCTGCAAAGAGCCGTTGGCTCTCGGTCGACCGGTCCGGTCGACCGTCGCAAAAGAGGAAACACAGTTTCCTTCTACCGGTCGACCGGTCCGGTCGACCGAAAAAACCTGTGAGCAATTTGCTCTCCATCGGTCGACCGGTCCGGTCGACCGACAGACATGCACAAACAGTGCATGTCCAGACACATCGCCGGTCGACCGGGCCGGTCGACCGAAGTTGCCTGAAACAGAAAACTGGGCTGTTTTTTATTTAGAAAATTTTTTGAAAGTATTTTAAAAATACATATAGCTAAGTATTATGCAGAAAATAGTTTATACACATGTTTTAAACAAGATTTTCAAGATAAAACTTTTGGTACATGTATATATAAACTAAGCATAAAACTTAGAAATAACCATTTTCAAAACATAGAAAATATATGAAACAAGTGTGTGTGCAAATCCTAGAGCCAAATTTCATATACTCAAACTTTAACATTCTATTTCTTACAATGTTTCTAAGGACTTCAAGATCTTCAATAGGCTTCTTCATATGATCTTCAACACTTGTTCCTTGAGCCCAATTTGAGTGACTTGAGTCCAAATCCTTGTATTTGTGAGAGAAGACTTCTAGAATGAATAAAAATCTGAAACACACTTAAACAACAAATGTTATTAGTACAAATAACTAATATGTTTTTGTAATCATCAAAATATACTAATCATGGGTGATTGTAACCTTGGGCCAACATAACTCACTAAAATCATTTGATTCATATTCTCCCCTCTATCGGATTTTAGAATCTTGATATTCTTATTGAGTTGATTCTTAACTTCGACTTTATATGTTATAAACATATTTATTACCTCATCCTTACTGTTTAAAGATACACATAACAGTATCTTATACAGTCATCAATAAAAGTAATAAAATACTTTTTACCGCCTCTAGTTGGCATAAACTTCAAGTCACACAGATCGCTATGAATTAACCATAAAGGTTCTGTATTTCGATCAATTGAGTGAAATGAATTTTTCGCTAACTGGCCTCAAAACAAATCTCACACTTGCGAATTTCTTCCAAGTTGAGTTTAAGAATATATCCTAGATTAGACGAGTTCTTTAATGACTCATAATTTATATACCCTAATCTAGCATGCCATAAGTAGGAGACTCAAGCAAATAAACAGAAGTTTTTCCTTTATTTATAAGCTTTGGGTACAAATACACAGACTTTTTATCTACCACTGCAACATTGGCTTTAAAAAGTTCATCAACAAGATAACCCTTTCCCACATACATCCCTCCCTTAGTAAGTACAAATTTATCTGATTCAAAAATCATTCTAAATCCTTTCTTACTAAGTATTGATCCAGAGATTAAATTCTTGCGGATATCTGGAACATGTAGCACATCGTTCAGAGTAAACTCTTTTCCAGATGTCCACTTCAGGATGACCTTGCCTTTTCCTTCAACCTTTGAGACGGCTGAGTTTCCCATGAATAGTTGCTCATCTTGCTCTAGTTTTGATATTTAGAAAATAATAATTTCTCAGAGAGCAGATGTGCCAAGTAGCCCCAGTGTCTACCCACCAATCCTTATGTTGGTTGTCAGATTCACCTCTGACACCACAGCTGAAAGGCTTGGCGACGCATGGTCGGTCAAGTTTGTCTGTGGATGGCTTTTCTTGTTCTTTTTGAGACGGCTGCGACATTCATTCGCCTTATGCCCTTCTTTGTTGCAGATGTAGCAGGTTCCCTTGAAGCGCATGTTCTTGCCTTCTTGGACCTTACCTTTGTACCCCTGGGAAGTTTTCTTCCGCTTTAAGCCTTTAGAAGTAGACACTTTCCCCTTTGAGTCTTCGATCACATTTGCTTTTGCTTCATAGGAGTTCTTACTGCTCCTTTTCTCAGACTTTCTGTTGTCCTCCTCGATTCGAAGCCTCACAATGAGATCTTCCAACTTCAACTCATTTCGCTTGTGCTTTAGGTAGTTCTTGAAATCTCTCCACGCAGGTGGGAGTTTCTCCACGATAGTACCAACCTGAAAGGTTTCAGGTAGAATCATACCTTCGGCTTCTATCTCATGCAAGATAAGTTGAAACTCTTGCACCTGACTGATTACAGTCTTGCTGTCCACTATTTTGTACTCCAGAAATCGTCCTACGACGAACTTCTTGGTACCAGCTTCAGTCTTGTACTTCTTGTCAAGACTGGCCCATAACTTCTTCGCCGTTGTGATGGGACTGTAGACATTGTAAAGAGAGTCATCCAGTCTATTTAAAATATATTTCGACAAAGGAAGTCACATTGAGTCCATGCATCAGTTCCGGGCTCTGGTTGAACTTCTTGCAGGAATCTGGCCAGATGAAGAGTGGTCAAGTAGAAGAGCATCTTCTGTTGCCACCTCTTGAATTCTGTGCCGTCAAATTTTCTTGGCTTCTCCTGCTTCGGGTTAGGAAGTGGAGTAGGCATCAAAGCTTGTAGTTTCATGTTTGGTGCCTTGCTAGAGCTATCTTGATTAGTCTCAGACATTTTCTGCAAGTTCAAGCAGAACAGAAGTAAGAAACTTTAATACATAATTGTCTTAAAATTGTTGGTTTCTAGGATCAATCTGACAACTAATCAATATCACTGAAATATCAACAATCTAATTGGCCAGGTCGGTAAATATCAGGTGGGAGGTTTTCCGTTCAATAGAACGTTCCTTAATTTAAGAACCACCTTTCAATTTCGTTCCTTGGTTAAACACCAATTAGACTGATATAAATCAGTCTCAATATACTGAATATCAGTATATCCCCTGTATAAAAAAATTAATTCACTTATACAGTACTTGGAGTGAGGTACGCTTAAGCGAATCTCCTTAAGACAATTATGTCCCCCGCACCGGTGCTAACGGGTTATTGGACGCTGGTCTCCCAAGATACAACACTCCTTCACGGTATTTGGATAGCACTACCAAATCACCGTACGGTCGAACCGTAGTTAACCAGTACCTTCACAGGATTATTGAAGCAGCGGGACAAAGACAAATTTTGGGAGAATATTTGCCTTTACTTTAGAGGAGCACCCACTGTAGTGGAAGAAGGAAGGTTGAAGAATATTCTTCTTCAGAAGTCCCAGATTCAGACAACAATTCTATTAAAGAATCTGTTGAATTTTCTGAGCCCTCTTTCAGAACGAATTTTGCACAATTCTATTAAAGAATCTGTTGAATTTTCTGAGCCCTCTTTCAGAACGAATTTTGTAGAATCACTTTTGGAAGTCGCTTTGGAAACTGAGTTGCAGAATCCCCACTTGCTTTCGGAAACCGGGTTACTAATTTCCCACTTCTGTTTGGAAGTCACTTCAAGACTGAGAGAGAGAGAATCTCCTTCAGATTTCTTACTGTTGGTGTGTTGTGTCAATTGAGAATTCAGAGCGCTATTTATAGCGCTCCGGGAGGGGCCAACTGGTCCGAACCCAACGAACAGTTGCAACGGTTCGACCCAACCACCGCAACCGTTGGCCGTCCAAATCGTTGGCGGAGCGGTTCGGATCCGGATAGCGGAGTGGGTCCGTTGGCGGGGTGGTTCGGATCCGGATAGCGGAGCGGGTATGCTTCACGTAACCCATACCCGTGAGACCCAGTTCAAAAAGAACCAGGCCGGGTAGGGAACCCGAACCCAGACCCGGTCCCCGTCCCGAACCCGAGCCTAGACCCGGTCCCGAGCCTGAGCCCGGCCCAGCCCGGCACCGGTCCCGGCCGGCGCGCATGTGCGGGCATGGTTTCCTCCCAATCGCGCGCGCGAAAACTCCAAGTACCCAAAGGGCACGCCCTTTATTCTCAATTTTCTCTATTTAAACACTACAAACTTCCATCCCATGTCCAATGTGGGATTAAATACTTTTAGTTACCTTTAGTCCCATTTTGGCTTTGAATTAGGCAATCTTTAAACTTGAATATCTCATTCATTCGAAGTTGGAATTGAACATGTGAATATACCACGTTCATCCCCAATGAAAGGAGAACACACTCCAACCATCATGCAATTGATTCGATCAACGAATCTCGCCGTAATTCAATTCAAATATTCACATATATATATTCTTCATATTCCAACAATATTATGGTTAATAATGCGAAAATGTAACAAGTAATAAAATGAATGATACAAATGGCCAACTCAAATCAAGAAGTAAAGTCGGATTCTCTATGAAGGGTTCTAAAACTTCTCCTCTATATTTCTCTAGATAAAGAGTTGAGGTGCTCAATTGCCTTCTTGATTAATAGAGTGAAAACCGACAAATAAATATGATACTATAAATGAATAGCAAATGAAATGAGTGTAAAACACAAGTGAAAACAATGCAAGTATTGTAGAGCAAGAGAGAAACTATCACAAATGCAAATGATTTGTTTCGAAGTTCGAGCACTAAGCTCTACGTCCCCGCCTTAGGATTTCACTATCCACTAAGGATCTTTCTAAAAGGAGCCTTCACAAAGGAACTACAAAAGTCTACACAACATCGAAGTACACAACTCTAACTCTCAAACCTCTATACAGGAGGTAGCACAAAATCAATGAGATTTACAAGCTCTTTGTGACCACAAAAATCACAAACAATCCCTTTTACAACTTCCTATAGTATTTGATGTGAGATGGAGTTCAAGAAGTTTATGAAAGAGAAAATCAATTAAGATGAATCAATTTAAGAGTTGAAAACTTGCAGAAATTGGCTTTGAAGTGATGGCACTTGAAGAAAGAAAACTTGAAAAAAAAATTTTGAATAAACTTGATTTCAAATATTTTTTCAAAAAAAATTTTAGTAATCCTCTACAAATGAACCATATATATAAGCAAATGATAAAACACTATTAGAACAGCTATCGGGTTATTAAGGGAGAGATTAGACGCAAAAATAGCAATATACCAGTTGGAAAAAAATTTAAAAAACCAGATTTTAAAAACTAGACGTTACTGTATTTTGACAGAATTTCGGAAGACCAGCCGGTCGACCGGCAGTTCAAAGATTTGAACTATCGTTGACGTCGGTCAACCGTCCGGTTAATCGATCTCAACCAAGACCAAACTAATGCCAATCGGTTGATCGCCCAATTGACCGCTAGGTTTGTCGGTCGACCGGTCGTCACCCGACAAACATCCATGGCATGCATAGGTTAAGGCCATATCTGGCCCTGAGGTCAGGTCAACTGCCCAATCGACCGACCTAACCTAAAAACTAATATATAGATAAATTTTGAATTTAAACTTTTTTTAAATAATTTATAATAGTTAAAAATGTTTTGGTAATACATAGGCTATGGGATACATGACAAAAATAGGATATATATAAATTTGGAAGAAAAAAAATGGGACATGTATCAAACACCAAACCTAAAATACCAAAGTGAGAAAAAACTAGATATCAAAACTCGTATTTTGAAAGCTTGTATTTTGTATGTGTGACTTCTTGAGCAATAACTCTATGTTGGCCCAAGGCCATTAGCCCTAGTTTTGATGATAACAAAACATATGTAGTTATGCTTTTAATAATTTCATTTAGCAAAGTTTCAAGTTAACCCTTTGTTGCATTTCGGCTCCATCACAAGACTCACACATTTAGAAGGAAAGAACACGTCGATCCCAGAGCCTAAGCACATGGACGACCTCAAGGATCAAAATTTCAAAAGAAGATTATATCAAAATTTATATTTTGCTTTTTACATTTAGATAGGATTTATAATTGTTTGTTAAAACTAAGATGATATAGTTTAATAGCTCTTTTGGGATTGACACACACATATCTCTCATAATCCTAAAGTGTTTTAAAAAGAGTTCAAATCTATTCTCTTTGTTGTTTTCAAAATCGAGTTTCGGAAAAAGAGTTTCGAAAAAAATTGGTTTTCAATTTGAAAAAGTATTTTTACAAATTATAGTTCTAACTTTGTTTTTTGTTGATCCATGATCACACACTGGTTCTATCAAGTCTCTAGAACTTTATTTTGTGTTTAAAAATAAAGCTTATTTTTGTCGGAAAAGATTAGTTTCAAAAAAAAAATCTTCAAATCTGGCTTTTGGCCCAAGGTCGATCGACCAACCAGTCGACCGTAGACAGAATAGAATTACTCTGTCAGTCGACTGAGCGGTCGACCGACATGCACCAAGTGCATTATGTGCACTTCGGTCGACCGTGCAGTCTACCGATTGTAAGAGCTTTGCTCTCGGTTGGGCCCGGTTGACCGCCTCGGTCGACCGACAGAGAGCTTTCTCTCTAGTTGGGAAAAACGGTCGACCGACTGGTCGACCGCTATCCCCAACGGTCGAAAATCAAACCATTGGCGGTCGACCGACCGGTCGAACGACAGAAGGATTTCCTTCTGATTTTTTCCAACGACTATTTTTCTTTTTGTCTTTTTCTGGATCTTTTCTCAACGACTCTTTTGGATTTTCTCCTCATATTTTCATCTCTTATAAATCGTGGGACTGTAGAAAAACCATTAACAAGTTTGAACAAGTTTTTACAAGTTCACAATAAGATTTAATCAAGTTTTAGTCCTTTTCTTAAAAGATTTTCTTTTGAGCCAATATTCCACATTCTTGATTTTTAGCTTAAACTTTCCCTCTACATCTTTACAAGCTATTTTCACTATACAATCTCAAAGAGTTTCACTTCCTCATCTTGGTTATAGGATTGTATTTGTGAGCCTTTTGTGATCAAGAGAAGATCACAGATTTCCTTCTATTGTGAAGTCGTATAGGTTGTAGCTTCAAGTGAGCTAGCGAGCTCCGTTTTTTATGTTGCGGCACCGCGAGAGAGGACTTGTGAGTCCATTGATTTCTAGTGAGAACGTGTAACGGTTGACGATCTAGTGAGATCGGTCATAACGAAAATCCTTCATAGTGTTGAAGGCGGGGACATAGAGCAGTGGCTCGAACCTCGGAACATATCATCGTGTTTGCAATTGCTTACTCTTTCTCTCTTCACTCTACTCTCTCTTTACTTACTTGCACACTTATATTATTTACTTATTTGCAACTATTTCTTGTATTGTGATTGGTATTTGCTAGGTTGATAGCAAGTAAATTTTTAATTCCGCATTATTTGTCATTTAGTATAGCCCATCACCTATTCACCTCTCTAGGTGATTTACACTCTATACATTATACTTTAAATATTCTATTATCTTACAATTGTACTTTATGTCTTCAAGCAATCTTCAAGAGGGTTTTTTTCAAAATGTGATCTTGATCATCCAAGCTCAAACTCTTCCTTTGAGTGATCTTGAGAATAGAATACCTTCCTTTTGAGGAAGAATACACTAACAATTTTCTTAGAACCTGAAATACTTATAAACATACAAACTTGATGAGTACCGAATAAGTCATGTGGTTTGTAATTATCAAAACAAAAGCAGAGAGTGTACCCTTGGGTATATCAATTTAATAGTCATCAAATAAAATTAACTAATAGGAAGTCTAGGTCGGGAGCGTCTGGGCTATTGCCCGATCTTTCTCCTTTGAATAGTTAGGGTTTTCCAAAAATTCCATTTTTTTCATAAAATTTAATTTTGAAAAACATCATCCACACGAGATAAATATTATTAATTATAATCCAAAATATATCAAACTCTAATTTTACAAGAATTGATCATCGAAAAAGAAGAGTTTTTATTATGGCTCTGATACCATACAATAATTTCAGAAATCAATATATAAGTATACATGAACCGTATAGATACCACAGTAGCGTGTACCTCTTTGGTGTGAAGAGTTCTTCTCGAAAGTGTGTTCTTCTTCTTGATAGTGGAAGAACCTACAGAGGACCTTACGAGAACCTTTCATAACGATTCCTAATCAAAAAAGAATCATTGCTGGAGGTTTGAAGAGATAACTTGCAAGTAGTTGCACACAATTACATGTAGAAGGAGGAAGGATTCCGGCCAACTCTAGTCTTAACCCTTATAAGAGTATCTATCATAATCCCTCAACAGATCTAGTCCATTGACCTGATCCGGCGGCCCACATTGGGGTTTCCACTAAACCAATATAGATTAGGAATTGGCCAGCTTCTTGCTAGAAGTAAACTTTGATTGGGTTGGGTTTGAGTTTGACCTTACCACATGCCGGCCCAACCAATTCAAATAAAAAAAATACTACTGCACAAAAACTACCCAAAAATATAACATCATGCAACATTATAATTATCATTACTTCAAGTATATCTGTGAGTGGGAAACTCTATAACAAAAATGTTAATTAGAGGTAGACGATGAGTGCCTCTCTTTGTGGAGTCGCAATAGATATTATATGATACTGAGGCAATTTTTTGATTGAGTCGCTGTAGAAATATTAAAAATTTACTTTTACTTTTTAGAGGCAAATAAATCTATATGTCTCTGTTGTGGCAATTATGATCATTACCTCTTTAGAATTAGTGTCTAATGCCAATTTTTATTGTAGTGAAACCCAAAAAAAGTAGACATGAAAAGTAATACTCCTTTCTCCGTTACTTCCTAATCCCATCACAATAATATATATATTTAGATCTTTATTGTTTTCTATTTGACTCATTTGATACACATCAATCCCTCGCCAGTGAAATGTTATTTGATAGATGTTCCGTATTGTTCCGCATAATATATATTTTCTTTTTCTTTTTTTTTTTTTGGTAAAGCCAACTGATATTATGGAAAGAAAACCCCATATATAAATTAATTATTTATCCCTCTCTCAAAAGTGTAAACTAATGATCTCAAAACTCTAAACTCAAGACTCTAAAATCATAATTTATCACTCTCTCCATGAAAAAAAAATAGAATAATCTATGCACAGCACAGTCACGGCAAGAATGTTAATGGAACAGAAAGGGAAGATCAGGGAAATCCATTCAAAGCGCAGGTCAGTCTCCACCTCCACAATCAATTATGGATCAAAACAGGATAGCAACTGAGCAAAGGGGGAAAATGGATGCCAGTTCTTGAGACTGCAAACAAAGCAAACAGTGAAAATGAAATGAAAAAAACTAAACAGCACATCACGAGACAAGCTCCTTTAAATGTCAAGGCATCTCAGTAAAACCCTCTCTCACACACACCGGGCACCACACACCACCACGTCATGACAAAACTTTATTGCATGAATGCAAGAGTCATGATATTAAAATTTTCATGAATCCCTGGAAATAAAACTTTCAGCGTCACACTTCCAACATGACCTCATTGATTCACCCCCACACTGACACAACACAAAATAAAAGGGAAAAGGGTTCTTCTGATTTTTTGTTAACCAATTTTCATTTTTTAGGTTTTTTTGTGGGTTTCGGGTTTTTTTTTTTTTTTTTTTTTTTTGACCGATCTTGATTCTGTATGAGGACTATGGGGCGAGGGGTGTGGTCACCCGTGGTGTGAGAATACCCCGTCCCAGATGTAAGCGGAGGCGCCGAGGATGAGGTGGCGATGCTGACCTTGAGGTCATCCAAAAGCATGCTGCTCCTCCACGATCAAGGGGTTCGGTTTATGTGTATGAGCCACACACACATACAATAAGAGAGCCAATTGCGCATTGACGCATGGATTGAATCTCTTATAATCTCTTATAACATGTATGTGAGGCTCACACACATAATATATTATAAAAGAATCAATACATGTGTCAATGCGTGATTGACTCTCTTATTATATGTGTGTGGCTCACACACATGAACCGAACACCACGATTAAGAGGCACCATTGATTCTCGAAAGTCATTGTTTTTTTGGCTCCGTTGACCAGTATACCACCGCCACCCGCTCCTTCTTCTTGATCTTCACGGGCGAAGAGCTGCTTGTGTAGTCGTCACCGCACATGGAAGAGGTGAGCGTAGTAGAGGAGGAGGAGAGGGAGATGGGGTGAGCTTACCGGGGTTGGACGAGCGAGAGAATGAGGAGAAGAGAGAGGAAAGCCTCGAGCGGCGCCGTCGGCGGCTGCAGCCGACGTCGACGATGACTGGGTGCTTCACTAGGAATTTTTCATTTGTTTATTACCCTGCATTCAAGAAATGTTTGTAGAAGCTAATGCTATGAAAATTTCAAAGAGGAAATTGCACATTGCTTAGTAGAATATGGATCTTTTCGTCTGTTTGGCCTTGTAGGGCATCTCTAATGCAACCCGCTATTTTTAGAGGGCTGTTTAGGAATACACTCCAATATTTTCTGTAGAGTGTTCCTGCAGCCCTCTATTTTAATAAATTTTTTTAAATATTAGTTTAGATGTTAATAAATTATTTAAAGTAAATTATTATTTAATAAAAATTAAACCGTTAGAACAGTCTAACCGAGGGCTTTTAAATGAGACTAATATTGAATATTTTTGGAGTTAAATTTAAATTAATTTATTTTTAATATAATATAATAATATTAAAATACATGAGGGTGTAATTTTTTTAGAAGTTCGGTGTATTTCAATTTTAATGTATTTTCAATATTTGATAATGAGAAATTTAAAATTAATATTAAATATATTCAATATTAGTATCATTATGAAAGTGTCGACTGACATTTCTCACAGTATAATTTTTATTTAAAATAGATAAATAAATCTAATAAAATATTGAATTTAAATAATTAGTTTAACTTTAATATTAAATGATACATTTGATATTCTTAAAAGGTTAAATAAGACTATAAGAACAAATGAGATTTTAAATTGTGAATAGTGATATAGAAGGAGCCCTATATTTCTCCCTCATCTCTCTAAATTTAACGAGAAAGAAAATCTTCTTTTGCATTTAGAGGGGAATATAGAGGGGAGTTGGAGTGTATCTCTCCCTAAATACAGGGATATAGAGGGAGGTGGAGATGGTCTTAGGAACATATCAAGCTAGACAGGTTTAGCCGCCCATTATTTTATGACCACTTGTATTTCAATTCTCCCTAGCTAATACACACCTCTCATGCAGTCATAACTATTTTCTTTTTTTTTACTTTTATTTTTTTATTTTTATTTTTTATTTAGATAAGAACAGGTAAACTTACATTATTACCCTTATTATGGAAAGACACTACTGAGAGACGAATCAGTGCTCCTGCACCGCTCATCTTCCGATCATCACCGTTATAAAAGGAAGGAACATTTTAGTTTAGTATAGTAAGGAAAAGAAATTCTCATAAAAGAAAAATAAAATATTCCACTTGCAAACTCATGAATTGCAGCAGGTTAAGCCTACATGAACTTATTGTAACCTAATTTAAGAAACAATCACGGTTGTCCACAAAATAGTTTACAGTTTTAATATCAATTTTGACAATTTTCTAATATTCCAAAAGCATACGAGAATATGAATTCACAATACACCTGTTGATAAACATTTGTAATATTGGGAAACTTTTTACAATTTTTACGGTTTTACTTTTTACAATTTTTATTTTACAATATTCCAAAAGTCTCTCTCTCTCTCTCTCTCTCTCTCTCTCTCTCTCTGAGTAAAGAAAAATTGCAGTGCAACCACCTACTTTGCTTTATAATTAGAAAAAAAACTTAGGTTCATAATTTTATTCACTACAGTCTCATCCACGCCAGCATAAATTGATTCCTCCCAACTATCACTTCTTTGTATATTTTCATTTCCTTTTTTACCCTTCATTATCGCTCTAACGTTGCTCTCCTCTCAATCTTGACCTCGATACAGAGTAATTGGCGGGCCGATCTCTGCGCGTCAGGTCGCCGTGGAGTTAGAAGGAGGACAGGGAGCCCCTCCCGGGGGGTCTAAGGGGGCCAAACCCCTGGACCAATTTTTTTTTTGGAGATCAAACCTTTTGCAGATCTCGTTTGCTCGTGCTCGTGATGAGTTTTGTTTGTATTTGTGATGATGTGGCATTAAGATCTGAAAAGAATTGGAGACATTCGATGTCGGTGAATGAGGGTTGATATTAGAACTGCGACTCATGGTGACAATCATATGTAAAGACTGAGACTATGGTTGCAGTCTTTTTGTTATTAAAAATTAGGACATTTTTTAAAGATTGTGATTATTATCACAGTCTCAATATAGAGTGAAAATTGTGTTTTTATAAGCACTGCAATCATGATCGCAAACCTAATAAATCTTAAAAAATAAAGCATTTTGTAAGGATTGCGGTCATGATCGCACTCCAATAAATACTCAGAAATATGTTCTAATAATGACGACTGCGATCATGATCACAGTCTTATAAAGACTCAGAAACATGATATTTTTATGAGGATTGCGATCATAGTCGTAATCTTCAGAAATAGGACATTTTTTGAAGATCGCAGTCTCAGAAATAGGGCATTTTAATGAGGACTTCGACCACAGAAATTGTTTTTTTGTGAGGACTTTGATTATGATATCAGTGTTTTGTATACCAGCATTTGCATTTTTGAAACAGTCCGCTTTTTTGAAGTGTAACTACGGAGCATTTGCGTCTTTTCCGCTGAGGAGAGCTTCTGCGCTAGACACGTGGGTACACATGATTGGTTTAAAAAAGGAAGTAGTTGAAATGAATAAAATTATGAACTGAGTTTTTTTTCTATTTACGATTTGACATAAAGGACTGTAGCGAAATCTCCTCGAATAAAAGGGTGGAAGCTCATTGAGGAAATTGGACTAAGGGGCCATTTGTTTCGCGTAAAACTCCGTAATTCGTAAATGATTTACTACCCAAATACAACTACGGCGTTTGTTTGGACCGTAATTCGTGAAAGACTTACGTAACTCAACTAACACTCACTTGCAGCCCAGTTACCACTCACTTACAGCCCAGTTACAGTTAATTTTGTGGTCATAAAAATTTGTATTATTTTTTATATTAATATTAAAATTTTTTAATATTTAACTTTTTTAATATTTATTTGCAGTATTAAAACTTTTAAAATCATCAAATAGTTAATTTTGTGGTCAACTTTTTCACTTACGACTTATATATTACGACAACCAAACACCATAAAGTACAATACACTTTCCCACTTTACAATTTTATATTACCAATCAAATACCGTAAAATTTACATACATGTAACTCATTTACAATTATAAAAGACTTTACCAATTACAACTACGAACGGCAAGTTACGACAACCAAACAGATCCTAAATTAACATAATAGAAAATACTTTTTCAGAAATAAGTAGAAAAGAATAGAAAATCTAATTGATTCTTTGAATATAAATAATAAACTTAGCTAACATATATGGAACTTTATAATAAGCAGCGACTTATTAATGTGACTGTCATATATGAGTACAGTCAGAGATATGCTCCGATATGGTCAGTAGATTCAGTGCCATTGGAAAGATTATGGTTGAATTTTGCATCTCTCAAGAAACAGTATAGAGATTATCTCTACAGGTATAGTACTTAATCAACTAGATTAATATTCTATAAGACTAAGATAAACTAGATTAATATTCTAGAAGATTAAGATATACTTTAGCTTCACATGTGTACTTTTATATACACTAGTTAAGAGTGTACTTTACTAGAGAAACAGCTGAATCTGTGGGTTAGCAAAGGAACAACTCTTGCATATGCTTTTTCTTATTGTAATGCTAGGCATTGAGAACCTTCCTAGATTGAATTGTCAATTATATCCACCAAACTAATATATGCTGCTAATTAATTGATGAGAAAATCTTTTCCTAGTTCTCTCTGTAGTTTTATTTCAATTAGGAATGCACCTATTGCATTCGATTCATGAAACACACAGAGGCAGAGAAAAGGGAACAAACTATTCCTTTTAGTGTCCATATGGTTTAATTGAGATTTTGTACCCTATATCAAATGCGCTATTCGAGTAATGCTCCACCACTATTATTATCTTCTTCTCTCCGTCTCCTCAAACCCGCCATCACCATCACTTTCTCCGCCAACACACGATATTTGTTACGATTCCGGCGCTAGAACTCCTCGCGCCAAGCGCCTTCTATCCGACCAACAACCAACTTGAGGAACCCAAGCAATGGTGATGAACGCGCCGGAGAAGTACCTACACGCACAAGAATAGAGAAACAAGAGAGAAAACAAGCCGACATACTTTTTAACGAGGTTCGACAATTTGCCTACGTCCTCGGAGCGAGAGAGAGAGATTTTATTGATTCAACAATCAATTACAAGAGAATACTTGGATACTTGATGGGTTACAATTCATGAGGGCTATTACCCATATTTATAGTCAGAGAGTCTCAGGGATTTAGGAAACCCCGATTGGATTTCACCTAAATAGGAAAAGAGTCTGAATCCGTTCAGAAGTGACAGAACGCGTCTGTCGGTCAACCGGCCAGTCGACTGACTCTTCTCCTCGATCGACTGGCCCGGTCGACTGACCCTTGTCCTCGGTCGACTGGCCCGGTCGACTAGGACCAACCGAGAGCATAAACATGCCAGTCGGTCGATCGTTCCTTTGCCACGGTCGACCGGGCGGTTGACCGGGCTACCCTATGTACATTTTGCTCACCGGTCGACCGGGCGGTTGACCAGTCCTGTTACTAACCTGCTATAAGCCTCGTTCTCGCTCCTTTTAGCTTCCGGTCTCTGTGCTATTTTTTCTGATGAGTTTAAAAAACTCTTCTGATGTCTTTTTATCTCCTCTATCTCTTGTCTCCCTATAATTCTCCACCTTGGTGAAGATTTTTCAAATCTGAGCCGAACTCCAACGAACACCTGGCGAAATCGACCCATGATCTCGGCGAAATCGACATACAATCTCGGCTTAAGCGCTCCAAACGAAATCAACACACGATCTCAGTAAAATCGACACACGATCTTGACTTGGCCAACAGACAAAACCGGTTCCTTCAAACGAATCGTCAGCATACGTATAATTGATTTTCACTGATCTCACCAGATTCAAATTGAGTTTCTCATCGCCACCTGCAACTCTCACAGAACTATAATATCAATTGTAAGTTTCTAACTTCAGCTCAGATATTAAACAGAATGCACCACACATGCCTTCCCAACACTTCACCTGAAGAGAAATACCATATGAGCCGATCACCGAACGTGTGTACAACTCAGCAACTACATGGAACTCTATTCCAAATGATCTCAAGAAGAACTCATCATGAGCCAACACTGACTCTCCAACTAACTGGCTCTCTTCAGTCCACATGTCTTCAAGACGGTCCAATTAGATCTGAGTAGAGCACACTAAACGCTATCATCGGCCTCAACAATCTGGATGCTTTTATATATATATATATATGATTTGATTGTGCTTACAATATCTTTCCATCTTAAAGCACAAATTATATTTATGTTAAGCTTGACTTACTCCTAAATGTCAATTATTTTTCAATTGGTATTTTATATAAGCTTATGCATTATTTTTATTAGTATTTCATAAAGGGGAGAAAATTTCGTGTTTTATCTTACAATCGGTATTATTTTCAATTGGTATCTTATTCCCATCCTTTATGGTGAAAAATATTTTGTTTTAGTATATGCTAACATTTTCAATATTGGTATCAATAATCTTAAATTGGTATTATTCTAAATTTGGTATCCTTATTGCAAAGTGAGTTGTGTTTACCAAAATTTTAGTTTGTATTTTCAGTTAATTTTTTACTTTCATTTGGTATCAAAATTTCCAATATATATTACAATTGGTATTAAAAGCGTACAATGTTTCTGTTGGCCCGGAAGCCTTCCTCTCTAGTTTTGATGATGATTAACTCATGTAGTTATGTTTACTAATAATCTTGTGATTTTAGTTTCAGATCATGTAACAAGATATTAGTTGGTGATTGCTTCAAAAAGAGGAGTTTGGAAGCTTTCACTTGGTGATTCCAGTGCCCGAGCATCAAGATCATACCTTTGCACTCGGTGGATCACGTTTGGGATCGAGTCGGCTTGAAGATTGAAGATCGCCAAGAAGATTTAGGTATCCTAGTTTTTAGTTTAGTGTTTTAGATCCATTTGTAAAGCTTAGAATAGTTGATATGCTCAAGTGCACAATACACACACGTTTTATGTTTGGATATTGGTTTTTCGGTTTTTAGTTTAACCGATATTGATTTTCATGAATAGTAGATCAAAACAAGTTTAAATGGTTTATATGTATAGTAGATGTATTCTTTTTATACATGCATGCTTAAACTTCTTAGATAAACTTATTTTGACTATCCTATTCATGTATTGAAAAATCAAAGTTTGATAAAATACAAGATTTGATTTTTGATAAAATTTTCAAGACACAAAAATAGTTCAAATGCTTGATATTTGAGTTGAAATTTTTATCATATGTTTTTTATCAATGCAAAATGTTAAAACTATTTTTGGGGATTTTTATATATTTTACAAGATTTATTAAAATATTTTTAACATGTTTTCTGACCCAGAAATTGGCTGCCAGGCTATGGCGGTCGACCGTATGCCAGAGCCGGTCGACCGCTCGGTCGACCGACGTGCACAGGTCTGTGCACGTCTAGGCAGGCAATGGGCCGGTCGACCGGACCAGAGAGCTTTGCTCTCTGTATCTGGGCGGTCGACCGGGATGCCCCAACGGTCATTTTTGGGACCGTTGGCGGTCGACCGGCCGGTCGACCGCAAGCCTGTCAGGCTGACAGATCAGCCTAACGGCTAGTTTTCTGTTTGGCCTATATAAACCCCATTTCTTTGGGATTTTGGCCAAGGTTTTTAAGAAGAAAAATTTTCCTATTCTCTGATGTTAAAAACAAGTTTTTAAAAGTGTTTAAGAGCTTAAAGATTTCATCTTTATTGTTTTTCAAGGGTTTGAAAAATTCAAAGAAAAATAGGTTTTTGGGATATTGCTTTAGATCTTCATTTCTATCATATTGCAAGTGTTTTCCCAAAGATTTTTCTTTGTTATTTGATTTCCAAAACACCTTGATTTTCACTTGAGCTTATCTTCTATCCTAATATATTAGGATCTTTGTTTATGAAAAAGAGATTGTTTGAGGTTGTTGTAGCCTCCAAGTTGTAAACACCCTTGCTTTGTTGTATCCCTCTTTGGTAGAGGTTGATCGGGTGATTGGTTTGCTCCCTCTTTGGTAGAGGTTGAGATTGTGGTTTGCTCCCTCTAGTGAGAGGTGGAGATTGGTTGTAACCCTCTTCGGTAGAGGTGTTGGTTGTTGTTTGGCTACGGGCCTACCCCTCGGTTGTGAGGCGGTGTTTGAGAGAGGAGTTCAGTACTCCCTTGTTGTACAAATCCTCCTCTGTGGAGGTTCCCTCGGTGGGAGATAGTGGATTGGAAATCCTTCACGGTGGTGAAGGCGGGGATGTAGAGCTAGCGGCTCGAACCTCGAAACATATCTTGTTGTTAGCGTTTGATCCATTGTCTCCTAACTCTCTCTCTCTCTTTTATTTGTGCAAAGCATCTTTCATTTCATCCATATCATATATATTGCTTGTGTTGTGCCTCGCATATTTCATATTGCCTATCTCTTGTATGCTTGGTTTGATTGTGTGTGCCTCACTTGTACTTAACCACAAGAGCTTCATATAACACCTCAACCCTTATCTAGGGGAATCAAGAGGAGTTAGTCCAGAACCCTTCACAGGAAATTCGGCTACACTTGTTGGTTGTATTAAGTGTGATTGTAAAATTATTTTAGCTTCCGCATTTAGTTTCTAGATTAGCATTAACACCTATTCACCCCCTCTAGGTGTTTTTCAGTTTCATTTTTTATTGGTATCAAAAATTTACAAGATATTTTCAATTGGTATCTTTTGGTATCTTAAAAATTTTGATTATTTTCAATTGGTATCATATAGTGGGTATCATAATGTTTGATATATAACTGTACCATAAATTGGTATATTTTCAATTGGTATCTTAAATATTGTTTGATTTGTTTTCGCCCCTTTGTTGATGATTGACAAAAAAAGGGAGAAGAATTTTGAGAGTTTATATATGCATGTTTTTTCTTATTTATGCATATATGTTTTTTTTATGCAAAAAGGGGAGAAGTATTTATGTAAAAAGGGGAGAAGTATTTGGAGAGTTTATTTATGTTTAATTCCTCATTATGCATATATGTGTTGTTGATTTATGTATTTCATTAAATATATTTATGTTTATTGTTATACATGAGTTAAGGGGGAGCTTCCATGAAACTTATCTTTAATCCATGCATATATAGCTCCATGAGTTTTGTCATCATCAAAAAGGGGAAGATTATTGGCCTAGAGGCCCATCACTCTAGTTTTGATGATGATTAACTCATGTAGTTAACTTTACTAATAATCTTGTGTTTAAATAGTTTCAGTGATTGATCAAGATATTAATAGGTGTTTAGCTTCAACAAAGGAGTTTTGGAGCTTTCACATGTAGATTCAAGAGCTTGCTCGTCAAGATCACATCTAGCACTCGGTTAGAGTCAAGCTCGTTGGATCGTGTTTGGATCGAGTCGACTTGGAGACAGAACTCTACAAGAAGACCTCGGTTTATATTTAGTTTAGTTTGTTTAGATCTTGTGTAAAGGTAGATAGTATTGATATACTCAAGTTCACATACACACACAAGTTTAAAGTTTGGTTTTCGGTTTAATCGATTTTTTGGATTTCATGTCAAAAACATAGATATATATCTTATATGTATATTGGATTCTATCCATATAGAATATGCTTCAAATTTGTTTCAATAGCTTATTTTTGTATCCATACGAGTTTTGGAGAAAATGGTTTTCCATTTCAAAAATCTAAGTTTTAAAAAATACAAATTTTGTGTTTAAGCTTAATTTCAATATAACAAAAATGGTTCAAATTGTTTATAATATGTGTTGAATTTTAGTCACAAATATTTGTACTTCAAAGATCTTAAAAGAACTTATTGTTGTGGAATTTATGTGATTTTATGAGTTTTTATAGATAAAAAGATCAAGTTTTAATCCCTATAACTTGTTTGACCTGGCCTTCTGCCAGTCGACCGGACGTCGACCGAGGCAGAAGTCGGTTGACCGGACCGGTCGACGGTGTGCACAAACGTGCACAGCCAAATGGCTTGAGGCCCGGTCGACCGGGCGGTCAACCGTCCAAAGAGCTCTACTCTCTGGATCTGGCCCCGGTCGATGATCGGGGAAAACCGCGCACAAAAAGTGTAGTTTTGAAATGGATGTTTAAAGTGTGTGTGCTTTGGCTTCCTCGATACTTCCGTTATAGCATAGAGGTTAAAACGAGTCGAATCCATAAGGACGGGAGGCGATAGAAGCTTACACGGTATGTTCACGTGTATGTTAACTATTCTTCAAAGTTTTAAAGAATGAAAAGAAAGAAAAACAAAGAATGAAAAAAGAGGTACGGTGAAATACGAAGAAGTGAGAAACATTGAAAAGAATGTATTTGTGATTTTTGTTGTATTTCTAAAACAAAGTGAAAGACAAAGAAAACTCACGGCTACTAACTACTAATGACTCCACCAACACGCTAACCTCTTAGTGATAGTTGCCTCACATGTATCATTGGCCATCACTAGTCCTTGGTTTAAGAGCTTTACAAAGCATGACTCATATGTAACTCTTCACACCCAACTCAACAAACAAGTTCAAGCTACACTTAAACCATCAATACTATAGAAAAGTAAGCATGGAGTAAAGTAATGTTAGCTTGTTAGTGGTTAGGAAGTTAGAGTTAGATCCATCATCATGAGCCATCAATGGCTCTTGCAAGAGCAAGGCCAAAACGAGGCTATTATATTCATGTGGATTATCATAAAGAAGTTAGCAAGTTGGTGGTTAGTAGTTAGTTGCCAGAGAGAAAAGATTAGCTATGCATGTAAAAGAAATTAGATAGAAAACAAAGAGAGGTAAAGAGAGCACCTTTCATAGCTTGTCACCTTCTATTACAAGTACTCTTGCATTCCACTCATGTATCACTCTTTCTCCTAATACAAGATCTAAAACAAAATGGAAAATACAATGGGGAAGAAGAACTAATCTATACTAAACTATCCTAAAATACAACATGGAAATGAAACTACTCCTAACTTTGCATATCTCCTTCTGAAAGCCCCAGGGGGGTATTTATAGGCACCAGGGAAGAGGGGGGCCAGGGGACAGACCCTGGCCCAAAGCGGCGCGCGCCGCGGCCGTATGGCCGCGTTTTCGTGGCCCCTTGGTAGCCGCGCGCGGTCCTTTTGGTCCTCTGTCAGATTCTGCTCCCGGTTTCTGGTTTCTGGCCCCTGGTTTTGACAAATCAGTTCCTCTAGGTCAATGGCTATGATAATAGGCTTTTAATCACCAATTAAATGGTGATTTAGATTTTCTTCTTCATTTGCACACCATGAACCTAGGATCAAGCAAGTAAGGTATTATTAGCAGAATTTATTATCAAATAAATGTG
This sequence comes from Agave tequilana, assembly GCA_038442645.1. Classification (NCBI taxonomy): domain Eukaryota; kingdom Viridiplantae; phylum Streptophyta; class Magnoliopsida; order Asparagales; family Asparagaceae; genus Agave; species Agave tequilana. The sequence goes on from JAVJIF010004195.1 coordinate 52,371, forward strand.
AAGATGAGGTATAAATTATGCAAAATTAGATACTAATCACACCCCCACACTTATCTTTTTGCTCGTCTCGAGCAAAACAAAAATAAGAAAATTATTACACCACTTTCGCAGGTGACGCGATTGCACTGAGCATGTGCAACAAGCCGTTAAACCTCTAAGTTTCCGCTAGAGGAGGAGTTTTGTCTCCTGAGGGTTTTCAGCGGATTACACCCACAAAATCCATAAAGAAAGAAATCAAATGTTAGTATTTTGAAAACACATTTTGAAATAGAGAAAAAGTGTTGAAATATTTTTGTGAAAATATAAGTGATCTAAGGTCATAGGTTAATCAGAAATTGTTCTTTCTTAAACTAAGTCAAAATGCAAAAAATCTTGTTATAAATTAAATGTAAGAATTTAAAATTGAATTGACTCTTTGATCTTTCATAAAATTCTTAGAAAATATGCACTTTGTGGACTGTGAAGATTTTTGGGATATCGACTCTAACTTTCATGCCATTTATTTAATATATATATAATATATATATTTTATTTATTTATTTTTTTCTCTTTTTTTTCTTCCCTTAGTTTTCTTAGGCTTTCTTATTTACCCGGGTAGTGAGACTTTAGCCGGTGACTCCCAAACCAGGTGGTCTTAGGGCACCAGATGAGAAAACATCCCTCGGACTTAAGGACTCGAGTAAACAAGGCCACAAAACTAAAGGGGTTATTTTATTTTTTGTTCACCATTTTAGGTATGAATAATCATGCTTCCTTAGGCATAATTACCCAACTTCGATAAGTGATTTTTATTATCATAATTTTTTTTGTATATATATATTTTTTATGGCATTTCAGTCTTTGTTTCAATCCCAAAAATTGTGTAAGTGTGGAGTGCATAAATCTAAGGCAAAAAATTCAAGATCAAATTATCTTTTCAATTTTACTTTCTTATCCTAAAATTTAAACAAGATCTATTATTTTGACTCGGTTTAAAATTTCATAATTTTAGGTCTTCCTAATTCCTAAGATAATCTTAATTTTCTTAAAAATGGATCAAAACTATTTCGCTTGTTTCAAAAAGTTTTGTAAAAAAAAAAAAAGAGTTTTTATATAAAAGATTTTTTTATATAATATAAGGAAAAGAAGTGTAAAAGAAATAAAATATAAAACTAACTATGTTAGTAAACCCTCCCCCACACTTATCTCATGCATGGTCCTCAATGCATCATGAATGTGTAAATACATGAAACAAATGGAGAGGGAAGGAAGATTACCTTAAGGGGGTGGCTCCGGTGGTGGTCTGATTGGGCCAAGCGTTGCTACCCAATCAAAATAGCGTGGATCGTGCAGGAACCCACCAATGATCTCTTTAATATGACCCAATAAAATGTTGATTGAATGAATGATCTTATTTAAAAAAATTATCCCTATCTAATTTTCAAGTTTCAAAAATAATTACTGAGTCATTTTTGTCAACATTCTTGTCCAACAATGAAGTGTGATTTTTGAAAATGATGGATTTGGACTCAAAGGGATCAGGAATAAAAACCGATACCGACTCGGGAAGTTGACTCAGATCAAGTCGAGAGTCAACAATGGGAGTCGAAATTGGTTCAAAAACAGGGTCCAAACCAAAGAATTGATATTCACACACTTTCCCCAATAATGAAGTGTGATCATGAGAGATTGGTGATTCCATTTCACGGTGAATTGGTACAGGATTCAATGTTGACTCGGAATAGAGAAAAAATCTGGTAAAGATACCGGGGTCATTATTGAATCAAAAAGTGACATGGAGTTCCCAACAGGAAGTTCAGGATCACATTCAGGTTCGATTTCAATTTCAGGGAAGGGATAACTTGCCAAAATGTCCAGGCGACTTTCATAACTTGGAGATTTGTTAAGTTCAAATGTATGTTCTGAAATTGAAGCTGGATTTCCAAAATGACATGATTCATGGGTCCAATCAGTAGAGTTAGGGATATAAGAATCGGTGAAAGGTTGACAAGAATGGCTTTCCTCGCTCTCATTGATCAATTCGCTCAAAAGTGAATCTAACCTACTGATAGGCCGTGTAACAGAATTTGGATTCGGAATCATGTCTTCCATACTCTTTGTAATTGGTTCTTGAAAATATGAGTATGGAAGTTGATTTTGAAAATTGTGGTGAAATTGTGAGTCTATAGGATTTTGCGGTTGCTGCTCGGACTCACGCAAGGGTTCCATACTCAAGTCCAGTATTGAAGTTTGTTCATTTTGAATTGGTAAGACTGGAAAAGATGAGTGGGACTCTTGAAAATTTGGTTGAGATGATGAGTCCAACATGTTATGCATTCTTTCACAAAAGACTTCCAAACGCTTTTCTAGTTCAGATTCTTCTTCAATGGGATCATCTAGAAAAGGAGTATGTGGAGTTTGATATGGGAAGGATTGTGAATTGAGTAAATTTTGTATTTGTTGTAGGGACTCTTCTATACTCCTTTCCAATGATGATTTTTCTTCAATTGGTGGTTCAGGAAAAGGAGTATATGAATCAAAATTGGGGAATGAATATTGTGAAAATTGTGGACAAGATGGTTGAAAATTTGACTCGGGGTAGGTGAATCCCCATGAACTCTGTGAAGAGTTGAAATTATTTTGAAAATTATGGTCATATTGTTGGGGATATGGGTCATATTGATTCGGATAATCCCAACCCGGCATATATGGTTGGTTTATGTTGTACATTGCCGGGTCAGAGTTATCTGAGTCAAATGAGGTCGGGTGAAATATGGATTCATATTATAATTGAAAGAATTGTTGTTATTAAAATCCATATCACAATTTACAAAAAAGAAAAAACAAACAAACAAACAAACAACAAAGAAAAAGAAAAAGAAAACAAGCCTATGCTAGGGTTGACTTAGACCTAGTCAACTCCTAACTGGTTAGACTGTCCACGGGGGGTATATTGTCGGACGCTGACCACGAGTTAATCAGCCAGGTAGGGGCAAGATCAGTGGGAGGTATCCGTGCCGGAGCAACGGGCCTAATTATGCCAAACCACTGTTCTTCGAGGTTTCGTCTCTCAATCCCCAACCTTAGACACCGATTTGATAAGAGTCAACTTCTAACAACTTCCCCCTTAGTTCAATCTCCTAAATGAGTCCGAGATGTCCCTAGGGGCAAACATCTAGCAAATTTTATTAAGGCTTGGGTTGTGTGAGTGGGGAGGTGATTTTTGGGCTAAGGGAGGGTAATGACTTCCCCACCTTATGTTGTTTTGGGTTTTGCCCTTAAGTTAAATTTGTGCAAGTGTGCAATATAGATAAGATGAACACAAAAAGCGAGTAAATCACTGAAGTGTTTGTCCTAACTATATGCAATGCAATATGTACACCTCCTATAAGTATCACAACAATATAAGAATAAAATATAGTATATTGGAATGAAAATTGACACGTGCCTAAATGCAAATGTCTAAACCGTTTTAAAGCATCCAATTACCATATTTTAATTCTTAATATTATTTACAGTGTACAGGTAATAAAAAATTAGCAGCAGAAAATAAGAATATATAAGAATTACCCGACCACACTTGAGCAAGTGTGGACTTCTGCAATGCTAAAACTTTAACCTGCACACCAAAAACAAAGAAGAAAAGTTAACAAACTTGTGAAATTAAACCGTTCCCATCCCCGGTAACGGCGCCAAAATTTGATCGGGGGAAAACCGCGCACAAAAAGTGTATGTTTTGAAATGGATGTTTAAATGTGTGTGCTTTGGCTTCCTCGATACTTCCGTTATAGCATAGAGGCTAAAACGAGTCGAATCCACAAGGACGGGAGGTGATAGAAGCTTACACGGTATGTTCACGTGTATGTTAACTATTCTTCAAAGTTTTAAAGAATGAAAAGAAAGGAAAACAAAGAATGAAAAGAGAGGTACGGTGAAATACGAAGAAGTGGGAAACATTGAAAAGAATTTATTTGTGGTTTTTGTTGTATTTCTAAAACAAAGTGAAAGATAAAGAAAACTCACGGCTACTAACTACTAATGACTCCACCAACACGCTAACTTCTTAGTGATAGTTGCCTCACATGTATCATTGGCCATCACTAGTCCTTGGTTCAAGAGCTTTACAAAGCATGACTCATATGTAACTCTTCACAACCCAACTCAACAAACAAGTTCAAGCTACACTTAAACCATCAATACTATAGAAAAGTAAGCATGGAGTAAAGTAATGTTAGCTTGTTAGTGGTTAGGAAGTTAGAGTTAGATCCATCATCATGAGCCATCAATGGCTCTTGCAAGAGTAAGGCCAAAACGAGGCTATTAGATTCATGTGGATTATCATAAAAGAAGTTAGCAAGTTGGTGGTTAGTAGTTAGTTGCCATGAGAGAAAAGATTAGCTATGCATGTAAAAGAAGTTAGATAGAACCAAAGAGAGGTAAAGTGAGCACCTTTCATAGCTTTTCACCTTCTATTATAAGTACTCTTGCATTCCACTCATATATCACTCTTTCTCCTAATACAAGATCTAAAATAAAATGGAAAATACAATGGGGAAGAAGAACTAATCTAAACTAAACTATCCTAAAATACAACATGGAAATGAAAACTACTCCTAACTTTGCATATCTCCTTCTGAAAGCCCCAGGGGGGTATTTATAGGCACCAGGGAAGAGGGGGGCCAGGGGACAGACCCTGGACCAAAGCGGCGCGCGCGCCGCGGCCGTATGGCCACGGAAACGCGGCTTGGGCCGCGTTTTCGTGGTCCCTTGGTGGCCGCGCGCGCGGCGCTTCGAGCCGCGCGCGGTCCTTTTGGTCCCCTGTCAGATTCTGCTCCCGGTTTCTGGTTTCTGGCCCCTGGTTTTGACGAATCAGCTCCTCTAGGTCAATGGCTATGATAATAGGCTTTTAATCACCAATTAAATGGTGATTTAGATCTTCTTCTTCATTTGCACACCATGAACCTAGGATCAAGCAAGCAAGGTAATATTAGCAGAATTTATTATCAAATAAATGTGAAGATGAGGTATAAATTATGCAAAATTAGATACTAATCAGTTGACCGGGCGATCGACTGGAAAGCTCTCTGGTTCTGGCCCCGGTTGACCGCGCGGTCGATCGATAGGTTAAAGTCTGGGATCAATCGACCGGGCGGTCGACCGGCAGGCTGCAACGGTCATAAATATGACCGTTGGCCGGTCAACCAGCCAGTCGACCGGTCGACCAGCCAGTCGACCGGTAGCAGAATTGCTGCTGACTTTAACCCAACAGCTAGTTTTTAAAATGGGTTATAAATACCCATCCCTTTGGGCTGTTTTGAACAAAAGAATTTGAAAAGCAAATTTTTTCATCTTCTTAAGTGTTTTAGCAATAAGTTTTAAAGAGGTTTTGGGTTAAAAAGAGCTATCTTTATTTGTTTTAAAGAGTTGGAAAAATCAAAGAAAAAGAGAAATCTTTGGGAATTATTTTTGATCTTCATTTCTATTTTATCCTAGAAGTTTTTTCAAGTATTTTCTTTGTGATTTTTATTTTCAAACTCTTTGTTTTCTCACACTTAAGCTATCATATCTATCCTATATATAAGATCTTGTTTTGTGAGAAAATTGATTTGTGGTCTTTGAGATCACCAAGAGTTGTAATATTTTCTTTGCTTTGGCTTTGTGCCTTTCCCTCTAAGTGTAAAGGAGATTGTGCATTGGGTTTGTAGTTATCCCTCTAAGTGTAGAGGTGATCCTTGTTTAGCTTAGTGCCTTATCCCTCTAGTGTGAGGTGATTGTGTTGGCATTGTGTCTATCCCTCGATTGAGAGGTTGATCTTGTGTGGCTTAGCGCCTTGCCTCTTGTGTAGAGGTTGTTGTTGTTTGAGAGAGGAGTTGTGTACTCCAAGTTCGTATTACCCAAATCCTCAATGGTGGTTCCCTGTGTGGGAAGTCCTGTGTGGACGCATAGTGAAAATCCTTCTATGTGAAGGCGGGGACGTAGAGCAGTGGCTCAAACCTCGAAACATATCTTGTTGTTTGTGATTGATCCACTATCTCTAAACTCTCTCTGTTTTATATCTTGCATTGATTCATATTGCTCATATCTTATATGTTTGGTATTGTTTATGTAACGCCCCGACCCCAAGGATACGGAGACGTTATGGCGACGTACATACGCGAGGTGAAAACAACCTCACGCGTACGTTAAGCCTCAGTACAGGGAATCACCTCCATAGACATAATGGTTCCAGCAGGAAATAAGTACAAGAATACCTGCAGAAGAGGTTAGCGATCATAACAGATATGAAAAAGAGGGACAAATAAGATAACAGAAATAAATCACTAAAATACCTATGAATAGTCCCGATGAGGAATCTCCCATGTGACTCCAAGGCACTCTCTGATAATACGGTAGCTCGGATCTCCAATCTGGGCATGCAAACCCAGGGTCGTCAGAAAGCGACCTAGTGAGTGGTAAAACTGAAGGAGGCAGTAATATATACTATAGATACAAGCACGATAATAATATATAATACAAGATGGTGAAATAGCGATACCATATAATAATCATATAAGAAGCAGTAGAAATATATACACATGTAAGCGGTAGAAAGATATAAACATGCCATCTAAACCGGTTCTTATCGGGTCAAGTCTATAGTCGTATCCAGTTATTATAATATAATAAATAAGATTGTCTAGTGGTGACGTGATAGACATGAACATGTAGTGGTGACGTGATAGAGGTGACTATGCGGATGGGCATATGTCTGCAACAATAAAATATATATGCAATGCAGAACATGCATAAGATGCCACTACAAACAGGGTAACAAGTACCAGGTAATGTAACAAAGTATACATGTGCAGTGAGTAGCAGATCACTACAGGAATTGTAACAGGAAACAAGTACAGTATCAATGTATACATGTAACATGATAGCAGATAAATGATCAGGAACAGTAACAAGTACAACTAAACATGTAGCAGGCAGGTCATGTCTAGTCATGTCATTTATACAATAGTAGCGATCAGTATCACCTGGTATTTTAATTACTCTCTTCCAGTGTCCCATACCACTGGCGGTTCATACTGGAGCCCGCACTCCAGTCGAACCCATCCGGACATGGCCTACGGGTACCATTATCCAAACGAGAGAGTAACCAAATAACAAGCGTTCCCGACGTCACTATTGTGCATACTGTTTGATTATGTTAGATGGAAACTCATGGTCGAGGAGTTATTATCGGGTGGGTGTATCCCGTGCATACCCGGGACAACGGCCTTAAACAGACCCCTGGCTGCTGAGACCAGGGCCAGCCCGCTAGAGCTGTAACATGTAACGGGAATCTCAATGAGCTAAAACAATAATCAGGAGCTCATGAGCTATAACAGACGGTAGCCAGCACTACCCCGTCCCCTGCAGTGGGACAAACAATATGGATCCAGTACATCCACCCGATATGATCTAGTCAACCGTCAAGTCTCCCCCATACCCAAGTTATCATTATTATCTGATATGTCAAGTATACAGTGTAACAAGAATACATACAGTACATGATACGGGTAACATGATAACTGGACCAGAGTTCTGTTGATAGCATAGAACAATATAACGGAAAACGGGAACAATATAACATGAACAATATAACGGGAATAATATTCCACATATCGCATATCAACAGCTCTCAGGTCCAGTAACGGGAATATCCATATCATTGTAACAGGAATCAATCATATAACATGAATACGGGAACATGGAATAATAATAATACATGTAATATGAACGGGGAATCATATGACAAAAATAGAGAAACCATACATGCATTGGTAACAGGGTTATGGAAATATGACATACATGTGTAACAGTGATATGTAAACAATGACATGCAGGTGTAACGGTAATATGTAAACATGACATGCAGGTGTAACAGTAATATGTAGACATGACATAATATGAAATGCGGTAGTCCGTGCATTGGTCTATCTGTGTACTAGTGGAAGATATATGTGTAGCAAGAATCCGTGTCATATCTATATGTGATAGTGGTCAAAATAGTGGTCAGTGTATCATACCATATTCAGTGAACTACGGTATCCGTGTAAGGAGGATATCAGTGCATGTACTAATGATGTCTAGCAGTCATGTCTAGTGACAGTGTAGTGTCGTCAAGTATCGTGAATCAGTATACATGTGACGAGAGTTATCTAACTGTGAGCTACTACATGAAGTGATCGTATCCACTAATCTGGTGACCTAGTGGTCCGTGGGTCAGTGGCGGTATAGTCATGATATCTGTGTCCGAGTTGTCTATGCTCGTATGTATTGGTCCGATAATTACTTCCTTGTCTTTATTTTATATCAGGACATATCTAACAAGATTCTATGTTATTCCTATTATAATAACTGTCCGATCATGACCGGTGAGTAATTAATAATTACCGTATTTTATCCAGAATCAAGATATATCAATCAATGTTACTACACATGATAAATATAATTTATAAAAGAAAAATACTCACAAACTGGCCATAAGACTGTAGCTCTCTTTCCCACGATCGCAACGGATCCAGAATCGCCCGAAACGGAGTCCGGATGCTCCCGATATCGCCTGAATACTAAATCATAACAAATAGGGTTAAATATGTAATAAAAATATTTAAATGCAAATAAGAAATATTAGCAGGGAGTTTTCTGTAAAATTACCTTTATTGGGTTTCGGAGCGGGTTTAGCTCGTAACGGGCCGGGTCCAGATCCACAACCCAAACCCGTTAACTTAAGTCAAATGGGTACCTGGGCTAACGGGTTATTGGGTTTCCCATTTACCCTTTAAGCGTTAATGGGTTTGGGATTAACCCAAACCCACCAAACTAATTAACAGCAGCAGCAGCAAGCTGCTGCTGCTCCTGTGCGGCCAGCCGGCCGGCCTGCCGGCGGCGGTCCTGGCCGCCGGCGGTGGTTGCGGCCCGGCTTGCAAGAGAGAGAGAGAGGGTGAGTGAGGGGGAAAAGAATTGACAGGAAAAGAAAAGAAAAGAAGGGAAGAAGAAGAAGAAGAAGAAAAAGAAGGAGAGGAAGAAAGGGAGGAGGAAGTGGTGGCGCCCCTTGGCCGGCGGCGCCTGGCCGGCGGCCGCCTCTGGCCGCGGGCATGGGTCCGGGCCAGGAAGAGGGGGGAATTTGGGCGAGAGAGTTTTTCAGAGAGAGAGAGAGAGAGAGAGAGGAGGTATTGAGAGAGAGAGAGTTTTAGAGAGAGGGAGAGAGAATCCATGGGATGAGAGAGAGAGGAGGGATTTTATAAAGGGAGGAAGAGTCGGTTGGGTTTTGGCGGTGGACGATTTCTCCAGATACTTGGAGAAGAAGAGGGAAAAGAAAAGAATAAAGAATGTTTTAACTTAATTAATTAATATTAAATTAATATGCTGAAAAATTGACTAGTTCCGAATGATGCCCAAAAATTACAGAAAATAGAGAATATTATTCTGAGACGTAATATAAAAACGATTTGTCGAAACTTAATCCGGTTTGCCAATTAAAAATCCCGGAGGGTCTCGCCGATATAGGCGACACCGGTTTGACCGGATTTTTGATAAATTCAGAAAAATCCTCAAAAATACCCAAACGTAGCTCATACGATTCTAAGACATACGGTGAAAGCCGATTCTCAAAATTTTACTCCGTTTGTGAAATAAAAATCGGAAGGCCGGTTATCGGTATCGGTCGACACCGACTACGGAGATTTTCCACAATAATCCAGAAAAATTCCAAAAAATCCTGAAAATTTTAAAATATTAGAAAATAATTTTAGAAACTGAAATCGGCTCAATCGGACTACTACGGAGGTCAAATCAATTTTTGTACGTCGTATCGCGTACCGATACTGTGATACGTACACCGGGGAGCAGGGGGTTACAGTTTATGTGCCTCACTTGTATTAAATCAAGAGAGCTTTAAATAGCACATCAACTCTTATTTAGAGAAATTTAGAGTAGTTAGTCCAGAGTCCTTCACCGGGAATTCGGCTACACTCTTTGGTTACACTAAGTGTGTTGCATTTTATTTTTAATTTCGCATCATTTGTCATTAGATTAGCCATACACCTATTCACCCCCTCTAGGTGTATTTTCAATTGGTATCAGAGCCTACGCTCCTGATATTAGGTTTAACCACATATGAGTGAGATCTTGGTTAGCTAATCTAGTGTTTGCATTTGCACATTCATTTGTTTACACACACTCATGGTTTACCTTGCCCCTCCTATGTTTGATGTTTCTAACATCGATGTATGGAAGATTAGGATGAGTGCTTATTTAAAAGCCCTAGGTTTGCATGTTTACCTTGCTACTATCAAGAAATCTTATCTTGATAATAACAAGCATATAGAGGCCAATGCACAAGCCCTAGAGGCACTTAGATGCACTCTTAGCAAAGAACATTTATCCATAGTTTCTCATTGTGATTCTACTTTTGTAGTGTGGAACACTTTGACATCTCCCAAGCTTTAAATGCCAAAATATGTGTAGGAGGAATCTAGTAGAGAAGAATCCGAACAAGCTTGCAACATGCTCCAAGGGAATAACTCCCTTGAGGTACATTCGGATTCTCAACTAGATGATAGTGCTAATTCTTCAAGTGATGATTATATGGATGCTGATGCTTTGAATGAAGAACTATCTTTAGTATGTGAAAACTTGCCTGAGAAGTACAAAATTTTGAAAAAGAAAAGTCTTAAAATAAAAGATGAAAATAAGGATTTGTTTTCAAAACTTAATATGGCTTTGTAAAAGAGAGATGAGATTTCTAATGAAAGGGACAGATTGAAATCCCAACTTGAACTTACTCTAAATGAAAACAAAATTTTAAATAATAAAAAAATAATTGTGATGAGATTTGAAGAAAAATTAGGCTTTGTCTTCAAAACTCGATTTTATTTTAAAAGAAAATGAATCTTTGAAAAATAAAATTGTTTTAATTTCAAAGAAATTGGATTTGGTTTCTAAGAAAAATATTTTCTTAAAAAATGATTTAGATTCCCATATTTGCCATGTTACTATAGCTTCACCATCTAGTGTACCTATTACATGCTCTACCTCTTATTTTATTATTGAAATAATATATGTGCTTTAAAGAAGAGTGTTGATTGTTTGGGCTCCACTTTGAGCCAATGTGCCATGAACTACACACGGTTGGACTCCATGTTTCACAAGAAATATGCTCCTCCTATGCATGCACACAAACCACGGCATACACCTGCTTCTCACGTTCATACACATAACACTATGTATGCTCATGTGTACACTTGTACATATTGTGGACGTAAGGGCCACCTTGCAAAATTTTATTATGATAGAAAACATATTTCAAAGTTTGCAAATAAGCTTGTTTGGGTTAGGAAAGGTGCTAACCCCTATGGACCCAATAAAGTATGGGTACCAAAATTCACACCTATTGTACTTGATATAGGTGTGGGCTCTCACTTGACGTGAGGGCATTGGTGCCTTGATGATGGATGCTTTTGTCCTTGATGGACACTACTTTGGATGCATCACCTTCAAGGATGTTTTGGTGGGAGGACCACCATGGTTTGGAGATCTAAAGATTAGCCCTAATGGTTTTGGTAACTATCTCTAACTCCTATTTAAGTTTACATGCTTTCATATTGTTGATTTTTATCATGTTTTAGTTTTTCACGATTATTTTTAAATGCCATGTTAATTAGACTAGTGATATGCATATGTAGCCTTTGAGATACACCCATGTTTATATGGGTTATTATTTTTGTGTTCTCACTTTAGTTTAACTATTGTGTATATCAGAGCTCTAAAACACATGCATTTACCTTAATGATCATATTTGTTTATGGTTTTGCACTTCATATTTTGATTACATGTTTAGATATAGTTTTCATTAAAACTTGTGTATATACTTGTACAACTAATGGGCCACATTTAATTTTTGTATGTTTGTGCTTAATTGCTCATTTGTACCCATTAGATGTACTAATATAGCTTAGTTTTGATGATTTTTGAATTTCAACTTGTATTCGCTATTTTTGGACATGTTTTTATAAAAATGTATTTAGCTTCATGTATATGTTAATTTTGTTTAAAACTTTAGATATATATGTATACCCTTGAGTCACTTGCTTTTTATGCAAAATTCTTTTATGGACTAATTTGTGTTTGGGATATGTATGTATACCTTTAGTTTTAGACAAAACATACATATGCCTTGGAGTTAGTATTGTTTTGATGAAAACTAAATTTTTATGTTTTTCATGTTTACAAAGAAATTTCATTGAGCTTAAATGTCTTATTTTATTGATTATATGACTTTTTACACTCTATGTTTGACGTTTACTCATGATTCATTTTTTGTGAGATTATATGAGCTTTATTGCTATTTGAGTGTCGATAATTGTGTGATTTTCATGGATTCATTCATATTTTATTCCTTACTTGAAGGATTTCATACTAGTTTACAAGATTATCATATAACTAGTTCGTAATCTTCAAATTGGTCGAGTTTTTTAAACATGTTAAAATTATTTTCAAATCTTATTTTTGAAAACCCCTTCCTTCTAAGGGCAGATAGATGGGCGACCATGCCTTGTATGCTCAAAATTGAAAATCTATTTTAAACATATGAATGAATAGAGTGGTTGGTATGAGTTATACACTTGATCCTCATTATATTTTCAATTGGTATCACAATTGATATTTTTATATTTGTATACTCATATTTGTATTTTCTATATATGTATGCTTTAAACTTCAAATATTATCAATTTCGATTGGTTTATATTTTTATACATATATATATGATTTGATTGTGCTTACAATATCTGTCCATCTTAAAGCATAAATTATGTTTATGCTAAGCTTCACTTACTCCTAAATGTCAATTCGTGTTTTATCTTACAATCGGTATTATTTTCAATTGGTATCTTACTCCCATCTTTTATGGTGAAAAATACTTTATTTTGGTATATGCTAATATTTTCAATATTAGTATCAATAATCTTAAATTGGTATTATTCTAAATTTGGTATGCTTATTGCAAAGTGAGTTATGTTTACCCAAAAATTTGGTTTGTATTTTCAATTGGTTTTTTACTTTCATTTGGTATCAAAATTTACAATATTTATTTCAATTAGTATCAAAAACGTACAATATTTTATTTTTTATTGGTATCAAAAATTTACAAGATATTTTTAATTGGTATCTTTTGGTATCTTAAAAATTTGTTTATTTTCAATTGGTATCATATATTGGTATCATAATATTTCGATATATAACTGTACCATAAATTGGTATATTTTCAATTGGTATCTTAAATATTATTTGATTTGTTTTCGCCCCTTTGTTGATGAATTGACCAAAAAAGGGAGAAGAATTTTGAGAGTTCATATATGCATGTTTATTTTCTTGTTTATACATAGATCTTTTGTTTATGCAAAAAGGGAGAAGTATTTGGAGAGTTTATTTATATTTAATTCCTCATTTATGCATATATGTGTTGTTTAGTTTATGTTTTTCATTGAATATACTTATTTATTGTTATGCATGAGTTAAGGGAGAGCTTCCATGAAGCTTATCTTTAATCCATGCATATATAACTCCATGAGTTTTGTCATCATCAAAAAGGGGGAGATTGTTGGCCCAGAGGGCCATCACTCTAGCTTTAATGATGATTAACTCATGTAGTTATAGTTTACTAATAATCTTATGTTTAAATAGTTTCAGTAATTTACTAAGATATTAGTAGGTGTTTAGCTTCAACAAAGAAGATTTGGAGCTTTCACATGTAGATTCAAGAGCTCGCGCGTCAAGATCGCATCTAGCACTCGGTTGGAGTCAAGCTCGTTGGATCGTGTTTGAATCAAGTCGACTTGGAGAAGGAACTCTACAAGAAGACCTCGGTTTGTGTTTAGTTTAGTTTGTTTAGATCTTGTGTAAAGGTAAATAATATTGAGATGTTCAAGTTCGCATACACACACAAGTTTAAAGTTTGATTTTCAGTTTAACCGGTTTTTTTTGGATTTCATGTCAAAAACATAGATATATATCTTATATGTATATTGGATTCTATCCATATACAATATGCTTCAAATTTGTTTCAATATCTTGTTTTTGTATCCATATGAGTTTTAGAGAAAACGGTTTTCTATTTCAAAAATTCAAGTTTTGAAAAATACAGATTTTGTGTTTAAGCTTAATTTCAATATCACAAAAATGGTTCAAATTGTTTATAATATATGTTGAATTTTAGTCACACATATTTGTACTTCAAAGATCTTAAAAGAACTTATTTTTGTGAAATTTATATGATTTTATGGGATTTTATGGAAGGTAAAAAGATCAAGTTTTAATCCCTATAACTTGTTTAACCTGGCCTTCTATCGGTCGACCGGACGGTCGACCGAGACAGAAGTCGGTCGACCGGACCGGTCGACCGTTGTGCACAAATGTGCATGGACAAATGGCTTGAGGGCCGGTCGTCCAGGGAGCCTTGCTCTCTGGATCTGGCCCCGGTCGACCGGGCGGTTGACCGCCTAGAGAGCTCTGCTTCTGGTTCTGGCCTCGGTCGACTGCACGGTCGACCGATTAGTCAAAGCCTGGGATCGGTCGACCGGACGATCGATCGACAGGCTGCAATGGTCACAAATATGACCGTTGGTCGGTCGACCGGCAGCATAATTTCTACTGACTTTGACCCAACGACTAGTTTTTAGAATGGGTTATAAATACCCATCCCTTTAGGCTGTTTTGAGCAAAAGAATTTGAAGAGCAAATTTTTCCCATCTTCTTAAGTGTTTTAGCAATAAGTTTTAAATAGTTTTTGGGTTAAAAAGATCTATCTTTATTTGTTTTAAAGAGTTGGAAAAATCAAAGAAAAAGAGAAGTCTTTGGGAATTATTTTTGATCTTCATTTCTATTTTATCCTAGAAGTTTTCCCAAGTATTTTCTTTGTGATTTTGATTTTCAAACTCTTTGTTTTCTCACACTTGAGCTATCATATCTATCCTATCTATAGGATCTTATTTTGCGAGAAAATTGGTTTGTGGTCTTTGAGATCACCAAGAGTTGTAACCTTTCATTTGCTTTGGCTTTGTGCCTTTCCCTCTAAGTGTAGAGGAGGTTGTGCATTAGGTTTGTGGTTGTCCCTCTAAGTGTAGAGGTGATCCTGGTTTGGCTTAGTGTCTTATCCCTCTAGTGTGAGGTGATTGTGTTGGCTTTGTGCCTATCCCTCGATTAAGAGGTTGATCATGTGTGGCTTAGTGTTTTGCCTCTTGTGTAGAGGTTGTGCTTGTTTGAGAGAGGAGTTGTGTACTCCAAGTTTGTATTGCTCAAATCCTCAGTGGAGGTTCCCTGTATGGAAAGTCTTGTGTGGATGCATTTGTGAAAATCCTTCTGTGTGAAGACCGGGACGTAGATCAGTAGCTCGAACCTTGAAACATATCTTGTTGTTTGCGATTGATCCACTATCTCTAAACTCTCTCTTTCTTTTATATCTTGCATTGATTTATATTGCTCATATCTTATATACTTAGTATTGTTTGTGTTCCTCACTTGTGTTAAACCAAGAGAGCTTCAAATAGCACCTCAACTCTTATTTAGAGGAATTTAGAGGAGTTAGTCTAGAGCCTTTCACCGAGAATTCGGCTACTCTTTGGTTACACTAAGGGTGTTGTATTTTACTTTTAATTTCGCATCATTTGTCATTAGATTAGCCATACACCTATTCACCCCCCTCCTCTAGGTGTATTTTCAGTTTATGCATATATGTTTTGTGTTAGTTATATGTTTTGTGTTAGTTTATGCATTTTATTGAATATCTTTATTTGTTTATTGTTATGCATCAGTTAAGGGGGAAATTCTATGAAGCTTAACTTTAATCCATTCATATATAACTCCATGAGTTTTGTCATCATCAAAAAAAGAGAGATCGTTGGCCCAAAAGCCCATCACTCTAGTTTTGATGATGATTAACTCATGTAGTTATAGTTTACTAATGATCTTGGTTCATATAGTTTCACTTATTAATCAAGATATTAGTAGGTATCTAGCTTCAACAAAGGAATTTTGGAGCTAACACATGTAGATTCAAGAGCTCGCGCGTCAAGATCGCATCTAGCACTCGGTTGGAGTTAAGCTCGTTGGATCGTGTTTGGATCAAGTCGACTTGGAGAAGGAGTTCTACAAGAAGACTTCGGTTTATATTTAGTTTAGTTTGTTAAAGGGTAGAATATATTTTTGAAGCTCAAGTTAACACACACACAAAAGTTCAATATTTTTGATTTTCGGTTTAATCGGTTTTGAATTTCAAGTACACATATGTTGGGTTTTGAATTTTAACCAGTTTTAGTTCTGCTGATCTGTTCGACACTCTTTAAGATTTCTTATCACAACATTTTATTTTTATATTCAAATAATATGATTTAAATTGTATTTCAAAGATAACTTTCAGAGCTACATTTCTTATTCAATAATCATTTTCTGATTCAAATGTTAAAGATGTCAAATATTGGGTTCAAGTCTATTGTTGTTCTGAAAACAGTTTACAGTTTTTTGATTTGACACCTTTCAGTATTTTATTGATAACTTTCTATTCGGAAATGATATTGAGTTGATTTAAGTTGCATTAATAAGAAGACTTAAAGCTTTGTAAGTCTTGTATACTTATTTCTGAATTCTCACATTTTAGGCCTATAAACTGTGCTCAAAGTTGACCAACAGTCTGCCAATTTGGCTGAATGGCTAATTTTCTGGAGGCTGATTTTTAACATGTTTTTAAAACGTGTTTTGCTAAATTTTAAGAGTCAATTTATTCCTTTTAAACATGGTAAAACTATTCTAAGTTTGCTCTTCCTAAAATCTATATAAAGGGTTCATTAGGGTTGAGTTTATCACAACAACAACAATTCTATTTGAAAAGTCAAGTTTTGGGTTTCAAGAGAAATTTTCAAGTTTCAGTTTTTTGTTTTTATTTTCAAAAATCTTCTTTAAGTTTTTGGTTCTCAATAATCTCTCTTCTGATTTTACTCTCACTTATTAATTCTTGAGCTTCAAATTTATATTTTATTCTATTGGGTTTTGTAAGAGAGTTTTGCAAGAGAGAGTTTGTGGTCTTTTGATCACCCAGTTATTATTTCATTGTTGTTACATTACCTCTGAACTAGAGGAGTGTATTGGGAAGTTGTGTACTCCGTGCGGTTGTAATTCCTTTGGTGAAAAGTTCTAGAGGATTGGAAATCCTTCACAGTGGTGAAGGCGGGGACGTAGAGCGATAGCTCGAACCTCAAAACAAATCTCTTTGTTTGCGAATGATTTCTTGTCTCTCTTATCTACTTTATATTCATTCATTCATTGTCGATCTATATTCATTACAATAAGATTGCATTGAGCACCTCAAACTCGTATCTAGAGGAATCACGAGGAAGAAGTTCAGAACTCTTCACGGGGTATTCGGCTTCTAATCTTGCTTTGAGTGATCGTTTGCATCATCTCATTTTTATTTTTCATTGAATATTGAATTGATTAGTCTTACACCTATTCAGCCCCCCTTTAGGTGTAATTTCATGTTCATGGTCACCTCGGTATCATCGTTATAGAATCGGAAGAGGAATCGGGTTTTCAAGTTGAGCTAGAAATTGATAGAGTTCACGAAGAGACTCCTGAACCAATCAAAGGCTACTCCTTTGAGGATGCCAATGAACAGTCTAGCCATGATAGCATCATTACCAACTAAATTTTCAGTTTACGATCGAAAGTAGTAAATGTGCTGATTTGGTAAGCTCTTGCCATCATACGAGTACATCGTTGGTGGCTTGAATTTGGCAAATATGAGACTAAATTTCATTCCAAGGAGTATGGAAGAACTGCCCCTACTTTTTTTACTTCATCCCTTTGGGCCAGGGATGCGATCTGAGCTCCTTTGATCACTCTGGCATTGATTGAAGAGCCCTCCTTTGAATGCTTGGTCTTGAGAGGTTCATTATTGTTGTTTTTCTTATTTTCGTGATTACTACCGGTTGTGTTATTATTATTATTCCGGTCTGTCAGGAGCTGAGCCAACATTTGTTGGATATTGTCCAAGCCTTCTTGCTGGGCCTTGGAAGTCTGCTCCTGTGCCTCCATGCGATGATGGAGATCATTATCATTGTTGTTATCAGCCATGTTGGCTAATACGAACCCTGCCTGAACAGAGCTGATGGTGGCAGAGGAAGCATAGTCGCTGGCTTCTTCTTCATCATCGGACCATTGGAAGTTGTGTCTCAATGGTTCTCGCAACATAGCTTCTGAGGAAGAATGTTATCCATAATTATAGCATATTGCTACTTTGAAATTAGTACCTTGGAAGGCACCCTTTTGTTCGATCAGAACTTGACCTAAGCCAGAGCTATAGTTGGGCCCTAGAAAACTGAATTAGGGAGTGCGAACTTCCTGTTTCCTTCTTCGAGATAATAGCCGATCTCTTCCTCTGCTTATCATATTGACAGAGGTTGCTCCGAGGTGAGGCACTTTTACTGTCTTCTTCTTTCGAGAGTTGGGTCTTTTGGAAGATTGGACTGATAATCAGTTAAAAACCAATTGTTGATCTGAAGGAGATGCAATGGGAAATGACCCCAAGCAACAGTGGACAGAATACATTGTCACTAGTTGACATCCCGCTTGTCCGCACTGGGAGGGCAAGATGTAAACTGGCTCTTCGGAGTGGACTTTCTGCTTGTTGCTTAGATAATCCCGCAAGTCTGAGTTACCTAGATCTAACTGATCCAACATGGAGACTTAGGAAAACTGGATGTTAGCCTCCTTGGGCTGAGAAGCCCTTGGCTGAGCCTTGACGTCTTTCTTTTCGGCTATAGATGAAGCTAAGATAGCTTCACTTGAAAAAGTAGCTTCGCAAGGCGAAGCTACTATTTTAACTCTGCCTTTGAAGGTGAGCTTAGTTTTGCTGTGTAGAGCTCCTCCTTTGAGCGAGGCTAAAATAGTCTTACTGTTAGCACTCAGTGGTGCTTTATCTCTAACCTCGCCATTAAGATCATTAGCACTTGGTGCTTTGCCTTTAGCCTCGTGATTGAGACGAGAAATTGTATTGTAAGTAGTTTAGAAAATCTTAGTCTCGTTTCAAGGTAACCGCGTAGCAAGGGCTAGACGGGTCGATCCACAAGAAAGGATGCGATGGAAACGTTTCGGAACGATCTTTTCTGTAATTTACTTGGAAAAGAAGAAGAGAGATTGATTAGATTTGATCAAGTTTAAAAAGTATAGTTCACTAATTATCTACCACAACCTATAGTATTAGTTTCAAAGAATAAATATCATATTGAATGAAGAAGTATCCATCCTAGGTTATTAATTGGAAATCAGGTAAGATGAATAATAATATTGGAACCCTAACTAGTGTGCATTAATAAAGATTAAACATTTGTTCATCCTAATTTCAGAGTATAGCATAAGAGACGTTTTACTTAAAATTATGCTATCAAGATTTTTAAGTATGAACTATAAAGAATCATTTAAAAAGTGCAACCTGAATTAAAGTAAACCTAATCACCGATTCATCTTCAAGAAAAGACCATTTTAATCCTCGGGCTTCTAATAAGATATATCAATCAATTCATCTTTTTATTAAACTAGGGTTGATCGAGAGATTAGCAAACTATAGTTTTAATTTAGTTATTCATTTTTTTATTTTGTTTTCAAATTTTATGTTGAATAAGAAAAATTGCATGAAAAACAAAAAGAAGAAAAAAAAGAATAATCTAAGCAAAAAAACTGAATTAAATTGCAAAGAAGAATGAGTAACCTTTTATTGGATGTCACTGACCAATTACAAAGCTCCTCTCCTTCTTCAAAATATTCTTCTTCAAATTACAAAAACGAAAATACAAAAAATTTTGAAAAGAGGAAAAATCTAAAGAAAAATCTTAAGTTTCAGTCTTTGGATGACCCCTCTCTGTTACTCTGCAAGGGTATTTATAGGAGATATAGGAAGTAGAGTCCCAGTACAACTCTTCCACGAAAACCCGTAACCAACCTCATCCAGATGGCTGTGGAAACGCGGTTATAGCCGCGTTTCCGCGGCAATAGCGTGACCAATGGCCACGCGCTTTCTTGCGTGGCCTCCTCTGGTCCGTTCATCTGGGCTCCTCCTTCTGCATTTTGTATTCAAGCCTTCTATCTTGAGAACTCGAGTTAACTTGGGAAGCAAGTTATCACAAATCCGAATTTATAAAAGGATTTGTTCTTCATCTTTAAGCTTTTCTCCCCTTTTATCTTTATCCTTATATTGCAAGCAACTAGACTTAAGTAGAAATCCATCTTATCCTTTCCTCCTCCTTTTAGCAATTAGGAGTTCTATTTTATCCTTCCTCTTCCTCCTTTTAGCAATTAGGAGTTCTATTTTATCCTTCCTCTTCCTCCCTTAGATTTTAAAATCTAAGTTTAGATTAGGTTAGATAAGGTAGAAACTTTTAAATTACTACAATTAATTTTACATGTGGGCTTATAGGATCTTGGGCTTTTGGGCTTTACTTGTGCTTTATTTCTTTATTTTTTTAATTACTCAGGGCCTACACACATTAAACAATAAAACATTAGTAGCAGTGCTTAATACAAGAATAAATAGGGAAATATGATGGTAAATGTGATGATAAAAATGCACTTTTTACTACCTATCACACCCCCACACTTATCTTTTTGCTCGTCCTCGAGTAAAAATTAAAAAGAAAAAGAAAAAGAAAAAGAAAAAGAAAAGAAAAACTAATCTATCCTAACTCACTTTCGTAGGCATCACGGTTGCACTTAGCACGTGCAACAAGCCGTTAAACCTCTAGGTTACCCTAGAGGACGAGGGTTGTCTCGTGAGGGTTTTCAGCGGATTACACCTACAAAATTCATAAAAAGAAAATGTTAAAGATTTAATTAATTTATTTTATTATTTATTTATTTTGAAAAAGGAAAGAAATATTTGAAATACATTTGAAGAAACTAAGTAATCTATAAGTTTTAGGATTATCATTTGTATTCATTCTTGAACTTAGTCTTTATACGATAATATGTTATCAATTTTAGGTAAGGATTAAAATTGAATTTTTGTATAGTCTTTTTTGTTACCCTAAGTCATATGCATTCTTGTGAATCTTTACTAGGGATTCTTTAACTTGGACTCCCATGCATCTTTATTATTATTTTCTCCCTTTTTTTTAATATGTATAACTCATCTAATTTTCTTTTGTATAAGTATCAAGGCTTCTTAAGGCCCCCATACCTAACTAATTGACTATTAGATGTGTTAGTACATATATAGCTAATATTTCTTGATTTTCTTAGGCTTTCTAATTCACCCATGTAGCGAGCCTAAGGTCGGTGGCTCCCAATCGATCGGTTTTAGGGTACCGGGTGAGAAAACACCCCATGGACTTAAGGACTCAAGTGAACTAGGCCACAAAACTAAGGTCTTAATTTATAAAATCACCTTTAGACGTGAATACTTATGCTTCTTGAGGCACATGTATCCAGCTTAATTAGTGAACTCTATTATATATATATATATATATATATATATATATATATATATATATATATATATATATATATATATATATATATATATATATATATATATATTATTCTTTATAAGGCACAAGAGTTTTCGTCTTAGAATCCTAGAAGTGAAAGTGTATTAGGAATGCACATTTCATTAAGGTAAAAATCAAGACTAATTAATTATTCAAATTTTCCTCCTATACCTAAAAAATCCAACAATTTATTTTATTTTGACCAAGCTTTTAGAAATCCTAATCATGATTTTCCTAATTCTTAAGATTAACTTGGTTTTCTTTCAAAAGATAAGTCAAAATATTGTCTCCTTTGTCAACTATATATAAATATATATATATATATATATATATATATATATATATATATATATATATATATATATGTTTTTTTATATTTATATTTTTATTCTTTTTTTAATTTTTTAAAAAATTTATTATATATGTATATATTTTTTATATTAAGTTAATAACCTAAGGTTAGTGAGGTATGTTAACGGCTCCCTATAAATAATATATGTTAAAAAAAAATTATTTTTTATTATTATTATTTTTTTGATATATATATATTTTTAAAGTTAGTACCCTCCCCTACACTTATCTCATGCATTGTCCCCAATGTATGCATGTATGTATAAATGCATGAAATGAATTGGCAGAGAGGTAGAGTTACCGATACATTGGGTCAAAAAGACCCATGGCTGCATTTGCTTCCGGTACTGATTCCAAAAATGGTTTCAGACGTTGACCATTTACCTTGAATACATTTTCATTTTTAGGGTCGTATATCTCTATGGCTCCATGTGAAAATACAGTCTTAACAATGAAAGGCCCTGTCCATCTTGATTTTAACTTTCTGAGAAAGAGATGAAGTCTAGAGTTATAGAGTAAAACTTTTTGTCCTTGGACAAAAGTTTTTCTAGTGATGAACTTATCATGAAAAACCTTAACCCTATCTTTCAAAATTTTCGTATTTTCATATGCCTCGTTCCTTAACTCCTCAAGTTCAAAAATTTGCAATTTTCGAAGTTCACTGGCCTTATCTAGATCAAAATTCAGCTGCTTAATTGCTCATAAAGCGCGGTGCTCTATCTCAACAGTAAGGTGGCAAGTCTTTCCAAAGACTAGTCTATAAGGAGACATTCTTAGAATCGTTTTAAAGGCGGTCCTATATGCCCATAAAGCATTTACCAATTTGGTGGATCAGTCCTTTCTGTTTTGATTCACAGTTTTCTCTAAGATAAGCTTAACTTGCCTATTAGAAACTTCTACCTGCCTACTGGTTTGAGGATGGTACGGTGTGGATAACTTGTGTGTTCTTCAAAAGTTCTATTGAAAAAATGTGTACCATTATCACTAATTATGGCACGAGGGGTTCCAAAGCGTGAAAAGATGTTTTCTTTCAAGAATTTGACAACAACTTTATTGTTATTTGTCTTGCAAGAGATGGCTTCAACCCATTTGGATACGTATTCTACAGCCAGCAAGATGTATTAGTGTCCAAATAAATTAGGGAAGAGACCCATAAAATCAATGCCCAAAACATCAAAGAGTTCTACTTCTAGAATTAGATTTAGGGGCATCATATTACGTTTAGAAATCCTTCCTATCATTTGACATCTTGTGCAAGTTTTACAAAAGTCAAACGCGTCTTTAAACAAAGTAGGCCAATAGAAGCCACTCTGTATGACCTTTTCGACAGTTTTGCAGGGACCAAAGTGTCCACCGCAAGCAAATTCATGACAAAAGGTTAGAACACTTCTAGTTTCCTCTTCGGGAACACATCTCCTAATAATTTGGTCACTACAATATTTGAAGAGGTAAGGGTCCTCCCATATGAAATACTGGACTTGAGACAAGAACTGGTATCTATCCTGTTTTGACCAACTAGATGGTGTTTGGTTTGTGACAAAGTAATTAACTATGTCAGCAAACCATGATTCCGTAGAGATAGCTAAAAGTTGTTCATCGGGGAAATTATCATTGATGGGCAGTTCGTTGGAAGGTGCATTTGGCATACGAGAGAGATGGTCTGCGACGACGTTTCGACACCCTTTTTATCTCGAATTTCGAGATCGAATTCTTGAAGGAGGAGGATCCAACGAATGAGTCGGGCCTTCGCATCCTTTTTGAGAATTAGGTATCGAAGTGCAGATGGTCGGTGAATATTATGGTTTTGGTCCCAAGTAGGTATGGGCATAATTTCTCCAAAGCGAACACTGCTGTCAAGAATTCTTTCTCGGTTGTAGTATAGTTTACTTGGGCATTATTGAGTGTCCTACTTGAATAATATATCACATGCTGCTTGTTATCTTTGCGTTGTCCTAAGACAGTGCCTATCACAAAATCGGAGGCATCACACATGATCTCAAAGGGTTTGGACCAGTCCGGAGGTGAGATGATAGGTGCAGAGATAAGTTCCAATTTTAGCTTCTCCCATGCGCTACTACACTTATCGTCAAAGATGAAGGGCACGTCTTTGGCTAAAAGGTTTGTAAGGGGTCTAGCTGTTGGCCCAGTGGCCTTCCACTCTAGTTTTGATGATGATTAACTCATGTAGTTATGTTTACTAATAATCTTGTGATGTTTAGTTTCAGATCATTAATCAAGATATTAGTTGGTGATTAGCTTCAACAGAGGAGTTTTGAAGCCTTTCACATGGTGATTCAAGAGCCCGAGCAACAAGATCATACATAGCACTCGTTGGAGTCTAGCTCGGTGGAGCACGGAGTTTTGGATCGAGTCGACTTGAAGATGGAGATCGTCAAGAAGACTTAGGTATCATAGTTTAGTTTTATATTTAGATCCATTTGTAAAGACTAGATAGTGTGATATGCTCAAGTTCACAACACACACACACGTTTTATGTTTTGGATATTGGTTTTCGGTTTTTGGTTTAAGCGATATTGGTTTTCATGAATAGATAGGTTCAAAACAAGTTTACATTGTTTAAATGTATATTAGATATATTCTATATACATGCTTGCTTAACTTCCTAGACAAACTTAGTTTGATATGCCTATTCATGAAGTTTTGTGTTTTGGTATTTTTAACAAAACATATTTTTGGAATTAAAGACAAAAACAATGATATACATATGTTTCATGTATATTGGACTTATGTCCATATGCAACATGCTTTATAATGTTTAAATATCATGTTTTTGTATTTGGATAAGTGTTGGACAAAGTTTATTTGAAAAATCAAAGTTTGGAAAAATACAGGTTTTGGTTTTCGGTAATTTTTCCATAACACAAAAATGGTTCAAAATGTTTGATAATTGTGTTGAAATTTTTATCACATGTTTATATAACATATATTATGTTAGAAACTATTTTTATGGATTTTTAGAAGTTTTATGGTATTTTTTAGAATATTTTAAAAAACCCAGTTTTCTGACCCAGAACCCAGCCTGCCAGGCTCTGGCGGTCGACCGGGCCGGTCGACCGGACCCCAGAGTCGGTCGACCGACGTGCACAGCCTTGTGCACGTTGGCCAGGTTCATGGCACGGTCGACCGGGTCGGTCGACCTGCTAGAGAGCTTTGCTCTCTGGTTTTGGGCGGTCGACCGGGCGGTCGATCGGTTTCTTCTAACGGTAAAAAATATGACCGTTGGCGGTCGACCGGCCGGTCGACCGCCAGCCACCAGAGCTGCCAAATCAGCTCAACGGCTAATTTCTTTTGGTGGACTATTTAAGCCTCATTTGCTTGGGTTTTAAAAAGGTTTTTACAAGAGAAAATTTTCAATTTTCCCTAGTGTTTTATACAAGATTCAAAAGAGTTTTAAAGCTTAAAGATTTCATCTTTAAATTGTTTTTCAAGGGTTTGAAAAATTCAAAGAAAAATAGGTTTTTGGGATATTGCTTTAGATCTTCATTTCTATCATATTGCAAGTGTTTTCCCAAGGATTTTTCTTTGTTATTTGATTTCCAAAACACCTTGATTTTCACACTTGAGCTATCATTCTATCCTCTCTATAGGATCACCTGTTTTGTGGAAAAAGGAAAGTGTTTGTGGTTGAGACATACCACCAAGTTGTAAACCCCTTCTTTGTTGGATATCCCTCTTTGGTAGAGGTGGATTTGGGTTGTAGTTAGCTCCCTCTTTGGTAGAGGTTGAGATTGTGGTTTGCTCCCTCTTGGTGAGGTGGAGGTGTATTGGTTTTGTATCCCTCTTTGGTAGAGGTGGATTGTGGTTGTATTGGTTTGGTGGAGTTTTGTACTCCGGTCTTCGGTAGACCTTTTGTATTACCTCGGTGGAGGTTGTATTGGTTGAGAGAGGAGTTCGGTACTCCTAGTGGATTGGAAATCCTTCTCGGTGAAGGCGGGGACGTAGAGCTCGGTGCTCGAACCTCGAAACACATCTTGTTGTTTGCGTTTGATCCATTGACTCTAAACTCTCTCTCTCTCTTTATTTTGGTGCCTTGCATCTATTCATATTGCTCATTCATATTATATGCTTGGCTTGTTTGTATGTGCCTCACTTGTGCTTAACCACGAGAGCTTCATATAGCGCCTCAACTCTTATTCAGAGGAATCAAGAGGAGTTAGTCCAGAGCCCTTCATGGGGAATTCGGCTACACTCGTTGGTTGCACTAAGTGTTGTTGCAAATTAGTTTTGTAATTCCGCATTTAGTTCTTAGATTAGCCTTATCACCTATTCACCCCCCTCTAGGTGATTTCAATTGGTATCAGAGCCTACGCTCCTGATATTTAGTTTAACCACCTAGGAGTGTGATCTTGATTTTACTAATCTATCATTTGCATTTGCACATATATTTGTTTGCACACACTCATAGCTTTCTTGTCACCTCCCATGTTTGATGTCACCAACATTCACATGTGGAAACTTAGGATGTCCATGTACCTAAAAACCCTAGGATTGCATGTTTTCCTTGCCGCTACTAAGAAATGCTATCTTGGTAACCGCGAGCATATAAAAGCCAATACACTTGCCCTTAAGGTTATTAGAAGCACGCTTAACAAAGATTATCTTATGCTTGTTTCTAACTTTGATTCCGCCTTTGCAGCGTGGAACAAGTTGACCACCTCCGAGCTTCAAATGCCAAATATAATGGAGGAAGAATCTAGTGGAGAATCCGAGTCACAATGCTTCATGGTCCAAGGGAATGACTCCCTTGAGGTATACTCGGAAACCCAATTAGATAGTGATGCTAACTCTTCATTTGATGATCATGATAGTATGGATGCCGATGCTTTAAATGAAGAGTTATCTATTGTTTGTGAGAACCTCCTTGAAAAATATAAAGTTTTGAAAAATAAAACTTGTAAGTTAAATAAAGAAAAAGATGATTTGTTTTCAAAACTTGAGTTGGTTTTGCAAGAGAAAGAAGAGATTTCTAATGAAAGGGATTCATTGAAGTCTTAACTAGACCTTACATTAAAGGAAAATGAATCTTTAAAATCTAAAAATGATTGTGAATTAATTTTGAAGAAAAATGAAAACTTGTCTTCAAAAGTTAATTTTGTTTTAAATGAAAATAATTCTTTAAAAATGAAAATTGCTTCCATTTCCAAGGATTTAGAAATTTGTTTAAAGAAAAATGAATCTTTGAAAAATAATATTGATTCACATGTTTGCCATGCTAGGATAGCTTCACCTAGTTCATCTATTGCATGCCACACTCCTTCTTTAATTGAAATGATATATCCATGCTTAAGAAGAGTGTAGATTGTTTGGGCTCCACTTTGAGCCAATGTGTTTCGAGTCATACACGTTTGGAATCTTTGTTTTGAAAGAAACAAGTTCCATCTTTGCATGTACACCCTCCACGGCATACACATGCTCCTCACGTACACACCCATCACATGTATGCTCATGTGTACACTTGTACACATTGTGGACATAAGGGCCACCTTGCTAAATTTTGTTTTGATCGTATAAATGATTGTAATTTAGCAAATAAATTTATTTGGGTTAGAAAAGATACTAACTCCCATGGACCCAAAAGAGTATGAGTACCAAAGACCACCCCTATTGTATTTGATGTAGGTGTGGGCTCTCGCATGACGTGAGATTTATGGTGCCTTGAAGTGAATGTGTTCCGAGCTTTATGAGGATTATTTGGATGCATCACTTTCAAGAGATGTTTGGTGGGAGGACCACCTTGTTTTGGAGAACTAGAGAGGTGCCTTCATCGGTTTTGGTATCGATCTCTAACTCCCGTTTATTGTTTACATGCTTTTCATATCATTGTTTTAGCATGTTTTGATGTTTCATGTTCATTATGTCATATGCCATAATATTTAGATTAGTGATATACATGTTTAGTTAATTGAGACACCCATGTTTTATATGGATTTATATTTAGTGTTCTCACTTTATTTTTAACTAATATGTATGTCCTAGATCTAATGCACATGCATATACATAATGATCATAGTTATGTTTATGATTTTTGTTTTGTTTTGATGCTTCATGTTTTGATGTTTATAGATTATTATGTTAAATGCTATGTTTATTAGATCATTGACATGTATGTATAGCTTTTGAGATCACCCTTGTTTATAAGGACCCACATGTTGTGATTCTCACCATTGTTTAGCTATTATGCATATCATAATTCTAATAGTATGTGGATTTACATAATGATCGTTTTTCATGCTTATCATGTTAATTTATGTCTCGTTTTATGCTTCAAATTTTGAATATATGTTTAAATGTTAGTTTTCATTAAGACTAGGATTTATACTTGTACATATAGTGGGCCACAAATAAATTGTTATATGTTTGTGCTTGAACGCTTATTTGTACCCATTAGATGTGCTAGTATAGTCTAGTTTTGATAATTCATGCATTTCTACTTGTATTCCTCATTTTGGACATGTTTTATGATCATGTGTTTTCACTTCATGTATATGTTTATTTTGTCAAACCTTAAGATATACATGTATACCCCTTGAGTCATTTGCCTTTCATGCAAATCTTAATTATGGACTCAATTGTATTTAGGGATATGTGTGTATACTTCTTAGTTTGTCAAAACATACGTATGCCTTGAAGTATATATTTTTTGAAAATTTAGTTTTGACGACTTTCATGTTTTTCATGTTTAACTTATATGTCTATCTTGTCCAAACTATTAGTTATACATATACATCCATTGAGCCATGTGCCTTCATGCATATATATTTGTGGACTCGTTGTGTTTGGATATGTATGTATACTTTAGTTTGTATAAGACATACATATGCCTTGAAGATTAAATCGTTTTGATGATTTTCATGTTTTAAGGAATGTTGAGCTTAATTGACTAGTTTCATGATGATGTATTTTACATATATCTTGTACACTCACCTCACTTATTGTTTTCTCATAATTGTGTTTTCATGAGTATGATATGGGTTTTATGGACTTTTAGTGTTTAATGACCATGTGATTTACATGTTTTTCATGAAAAATATTTTTGTTTTATTCCTTACTTGAAGGATTTCGTACTAGTTTACAAGTTTTTCCATTTAACTAGTTGCGGGATTCTTCGTTATGGTAGAGTTTTTCAAACATACACTATTTTTCAAACCTATTTTTGAAAACCCCTACCTTCCAAGGGCGGTTGGCTGGGAGACCATGCACATGTATGCTCTATAGTGAAAATCATTTTAAACTTGAGCATGAAATGGGTGGTAGGATATGAGGTATACACTTGATATTATTGTTGTTTCAATTGGTATCATTGGACTTTTTCAATTGGTATCAATATTGACATTTTTCTTGTATACTCATATTTTTTTTTGTGTGTATGTATGCTTTCACTTCAAATTGTATCAATTTCGATTGGTATCTAATTTTTCATACATATATGTGTTTATGCATAAGCTTATAACAAATAAATTTGACCATTGTTTTATTTGGTATTTCATAAAGGGGGAGAAAATTCGTATTTTTATCTTTCAATTGGTATTTTGTTTACCGTTGATTTCTACTCCCTTACTTTATAGTGAAAATTGTTTTTATTTTTGTATCTATGTTCTAAATGACAAATACTTACAATTGGTATCATTTTGTATCAAGATGTTTATTTGAATACTTTCAATTGGTATCAAGATTTTATTTGTTTTTCTCACAATTGGTATCAATGCCTTATTTACTTTCAATTGGTATATGTTCACTTTCAATTGGTATCAAATGTACTACTTTGACACATTTTTTAAATGGTATCTTAATTGTTTTCACCCCTCATTGTATCATTTTTTTGTTTTAGACAAAAAGGGGGAGAACATTTTTTTATTTTGTTTGTGACCCCTTTGTTGATGATTGACAAAAAGGAGGAGAATTATTTGAGTTTATATGCATGTTTTTATATGCATGTTTTGTTTATCTAGAAACATATTTTTATTTATTAGTTTGTCGTTTAATTGGTATCAAGAGCTTTATTTAAAAGAACATTTAATTGGTATCAAGAGCTTTATTTAAAGAACATGTTTTTATTTTGGTATCAAGAGCTTTAATAGAGTTTTACCGTTTAATTGATATCAAGACCATGGTTCATTGTTTTATGCATGTCTATGCATTTTCGTGTTTAATTTTCATTGCATATTTATATATGTTTATTATGAAGCATGAGTTAAGGGGGAGCTTCTTTGAAGCTTAACTTTAATCCATGCATATATAACTCCATGAGTTTTGTCATCATCAAAAAGGGGAGATTGTTGGCCCAGTGGCCTTCTACTCTAGTTTTGATGATGATTAACTAATGTAGTTATGTTTACTAATAATCTTGTGATGTTTAGTTTTAGATCATTAATCAAGATATTAGTTGGTGATTAGCTTCAACAAAGGAGTTTTGAAGCCTTTCACATGGTGATTGAAGAGCCCGAGCAACAAGATCATGCATAGCACTCGTTGGAGTCTAACTCGGTGGAGCACGGAGTTTTGGATCGAGTCGACTTGAAGATGGAGATCGTCAAGAAGACTTAGGTATCATAGTTTAGTTTTGTGTTTAGATCTATTTGTAAAGACTAGATAGTGTGATATGCTCAAGTTCACAACACACACACGTTTTATGTTTTGGATATTGGTTTTCGGTTTTTGGTTTAACCGATATTGGTTTTCATGAATAGATAGGTTCAAAACAAGTTTACATTATTTAAATGTATATTAGATATGTTCTATATACATGCTTGCTTAACTTCCTAGACAAACTTAGTTTGATATGCTTATTCATGAAGTTTTGTGTTTTAATATTTTTAACAAAACATATTTTTGGAATTAAAGACAAAAATAATGATATACATATGTTTCATGTATATTGGACTTATGTCCATATGCAACATGCTTTATAATGTTTAAGTATCATGTTTTTGTATTTGGATAAGTGTTGGATAAAGTTTATTTGAAAAATCAAAGTTTGAAAAAATACAGGTTTTGGTTTTTGGTAATTTTTTCATAACACAAAAATGATTCAAAATGTTTAATAATTGTGTTGAAATTTTTATTACATGTTTATATAACATATATTATGTTAGAAACTATTTTTGTGGATTTTTAGAGGTTTTATGGGATTTTTTAGAATATTTAAAAAACTCAATTTTCTGACCTAGAACCCAGCCTGCCAGGCTCTGGAGGTCGACAGGGCCGGTCGACCGGACCCCAGAGTCGGTCGACCGGTCGGTCGATCGACGTGCACAGCCTTGTGCACGTTGGCCAGGTTCATGGCACGGTCGACCGGGTCGGTCGACCGGCCAGAGAGCTTTGCTCTCTGGTTTTGGGCGGTCGACCGGGTGGTCGACCGGTTTCTTCCAACGGTCAAAAATATGACCGTTGGCGGTCGACCGGCCGGTCGACCGCCAGCCGCCAGAGCTGCCAAATCAGCTCAACGGCTAGTTTCTTTTGGTGGGCTATTTAAGCCCCATTTGCTTGGGTTTTAAAAAGGTTTTTACAAGAGAAAAATTTCAGTTTTCCCTTGTGTTTTATACAAGATTAAAAAGAGTTTTAAAGCTTAAAGATTTCATCTTTAAATTGTTTTTCAAGGGTTTGGAAAATTTAAAGAAAAATAGGTTTTTGGGATATTACTTTAGATCTTCATTCCTATCATATTGCAAGTGTTTTCCAAGGATTTTTCTTTGTTATTTGATTTCCAAAACACCTTGATTTTCACACTTGAGCTATCATTCTATCCTCTCTATAGGATCACTTGTTTTGTGGAAAAAGGAAAGTGTTTGAGGTTGAGACATACCACTAAGTTGTAAACCCCTTCTTTGTTGGATATCCCTCTTTGGTAGAGGTGGATTTGGGTTGTGGTTAGCTCCCTCTTTGGTAGAGGTTGAGATTGTGGTTTGCTCCCTCTTGGTGAGGTGGAGGTGTATTGGTTTTGTATCCCTCTTTGGTAGAGGTGGATTGTGGTTGTATTGGTTTGGTGGAGTTTTGTACTCCGGTCTTCGGTAGACCTTTTGTATTGCCTCGATGGAGGTTGTATTAGTTGAGAGAGGAGTTCGGTACTCCTAGTGGATTGGAAATCCTTCTTGGTGAAGGCGGGGACGTAGAGCTCGGTGCTCGAACCTCGAAACACATCTTGTTGTTTGCGTTTGATCCATTGACTCTAAACTCTCTCTCTTTATTTTGGTGCCTTGCATCTATTCATATTGCTCATTCATATTATATGCTTGGCTTGTTTGTGTGTGCCTCACTTGTGCTTAACCACGAGAGCTTCATATAGCGCCTCAACTCTTATTCAGAGGAATCAAGAGGAGTTAGTCCAGAGCCCTTCACGGGGAATTCGGCTACACTCGTTGGTTGCACTAAGTGTTGTTGCAAATTAGTTTTGTAATTCCGCATTTAGTTCTTAGATTAGCCTTATCACCTATTCATCCCCCCTCTAGGTGATTTTACTAGCAATTTTGCTAAAATCTCTAATGAACTTACGGTAAAACCCGGCGTGTCCTAAGAAAGAACGAATGTCTTTTACGCATCGTAGAATAGGGAGTATGGCTATGATCTCCACCTTAGCCTTATCCACTTTGATCCCTTTCCTAGATATCTCATGAGCTAGGACAATCCCATGCTGCACCATAAAGTGGCACTTTCCCAATTTAGGGTCAAGTTCTTTTCGGTGCACCTTTTTAGCACTAGCTCTAAGTGATGTAGACATTGGTCAAATGAATTTCCATAGACGGAGAAGTCGTCCATGAAGATCTCCAAGAAGCGCTCGACCATGTCGGAGAAAAGGCTTAACATGCAACGTTAAAAAGTGGCTGGGGCATTGCATAGGCCGAAAGCCATTCGGCGATAGGCAAATGTCCCAAATGGACACGTGAACGTTGTCTTTTCTTGGTCCTCTGGGGCTATTGGGATTTGTTTATACCCTGAGTAACCGTCCAAGAAACAGTAATACTCATGGCCCGCTAATCGTTCCAGCATTTGGTCGATAAATGGAAGGGGAAATGATCGTTTCTAGTAGCGGCGTTCAACTTGCGATAGTCTATGCATACTTGAACCTTGGTAGGTAGTCGTGTTTGCACTAACTCTTACTTATCGTTTTTCACCACAGTGATACTGGACTTCTTAGGGACCACGTGCACTGGGCTGACCCATTCGCTATCGGAAATGGGATAAATGATCCCATTATCCAACAGTTTCATTATTTCGCCTTGTACAGCCTCTTGCATGAGCGGGTTTAGCCTACGCTGTGGGTCCCGCTTCGGTTTAACCCCTTCATTAGATGGATTCTATGCTGAACTATTTTAGGGCATAGTCCCTTGATATCGGCCATATCCAACCAATAGCTTCCCTATGTCTCCTAAGGGTTGCCAATAGATCTTCCTCTTGCCTATTAATCAAATTGGAGGCAATTATGACTGGTAACGTCTCTTGTTCACCAAGGTAGACGTACTTAAGATGTTTAGGCAAGGTCTTTAACTCCAAGGAAGGAGGTGGCTCGATGGGTGGAGGTGTTAAGCTTAAATTCTCCATCTCTATATAACTTGGACTTGCTGCCCACTCAATCTCATCAAGGTTGAGATCATTAGATTCTAACTCTTTCTCATCCTTTGATTCTAGTGTAATTTCCTCTTTGTGCTCACCAGTCATATTCTCAATGAAATTGACCTCAAAGGGTTGGTAGTTTATGTCGCAGGGGTGTTTACCTAAGTTGAAAATATTGACTTCCTTGGTCATATCTCCAAAAGTCAATCTCATAGATCCGTTTCTACAATTTATGATTGCGTTAGCGATTGCTAGGAACGGGCGTTCTAAGATGACGGGAGTTTGGGACGTAGGATTAGACACAGGTTGTGTCTCTAAAATAATGAAATCGACTGGGTAAATGAATTCTCCTACCCGTATAAGAACATCATTGATCACTCCCTTTAGAACTTTAATTGATCGGTCAGCTAATTGGATCGTAACTTGAGTTAGGTTGAGTTCGCCTAAGCTAAGTTGCTGATATGGAGAAGGGAAGCAAATTAATGCTTGCTCCTAAATCGAGGAGTGCTCGACTAATTTCAGCTCGACCTATTGTGCAAGATATAATAGGGCAACCAGGGTCCTTGTACTTGATTGGAATCTGGTTGGATAATAGCTCACTAATGTTAGTGGCTAGAAAAACCTTCTTTGGCACATTTGTCTTTTTTTCTTGGTGCACATGTCCTTAAGGAATTTGACATAATTAGGAACAGTTGGATTGCATTAAGAAGTGATATATTAAGCCTAACTTGATTAAACACCTCGAGTAGTTTCTCTATGTGTGCATTATTATTACTCCTAAGCCTATTTGGAAATGGGGCTATAGGTTGGTGCACTTGTTTTGCTGACTTATCAACTTCAGTTTCTTTGGAGTTTTGTGGAGATAAAGTGGAACTAGATGGAATGGACAATTGAGCTGGGTCCTGTGGCATGGATACTTGATTATCAACTTGTTTCCCTGATCTCAATGTATGAACCAAGTTACACTGGTTTGGGTCTTGAGCCTCATTGGCTTGCCTAAGATTCCTAAGATTTGGCAATGGTTGACTTGGTAGAGTTCCCTTTTGTCTTTCTTGTTGATTTAGTTGCATCTCTATCCTAGTCAAGACTTGAGCTAGTGTGTCTTGGCTCTTAACTAGAGTGTCCACCTTTCTTTCCATATTGGAGAGTCTTGTT
Source organism: Agave tequilana (assembly GCA_038442645.1). NCBI lineage: Eukaryota > Viridiplantae > Streptophyta > Magnoliopsida > Asparagales > Asparagaceae > Agave > Agave tequilana. The sequence goes on from JAVJIF010004195.1 coordinate 86,984, forward strand.
TTCATATGTGAATTTTGAAAAGAAGGTGGAGGATTTTGGTTGGGATAATTTTGTTGATAAGGAGATTGTTGAAAATTATTGGAGAATTTAGGCCTTGTGTAATTATTGTTGTTTGGGCCCCATGAGAAATTTGGGTGATTTCTCCAACCGGGATTATAGGTGGACGAATATGGATTGTTAGCGGGCCTTGTGAAGGCCGCACTCATATGCTCGGGCAAAGTTTGATGAGCTATAAAGACGGGACATTTCTTGAACACATGGTTCATGTCTTGACAATAAGTACAGCCCGCCGAAGGTGTTGGGCTGACTTGGTTCACTGATAATGGTTCTTTAGTTTTAAGAGCTTCTAGTCTTCGCATCACAGCAGCTAGTTTAGCTTCGGTAGCTATGTTAGCCGCAATGGAATGGACACCTCCTTTAGAAGAGTTAGGGTCATTAGTCCTAAATTTTTCCGGAGTTGGTTCCCATTGAATGGTATTATCAGCCAATTCTTCATATAATAACCATCCTTCATCTTCGTTCTTTTTCAAAAAATCCTCCTTAGCACATGAATTCTAATAGGGTTTTTGTTTGATATTCTAATCCATCATAAAGAGCTTGTCAAAGTTGTCATTTCTCTATCCCATGGTGAGGGCATTGGGTAAGGAGGTCCTTAAAACGTTCGAAGTACTTCCAAAAAGGTTCATTGCCTATTTGCTTAAACTACAAGATGCTTTTCCTAATTAGTGCTGTCTTGTGAACGGATAAAACTTTTTTAAGAAGGTTTTGATGAAATTATCCCATGAGGATATGGAACCGGCCTCTAAACTATAGAGCCATTTTTTTGCTAAGTCTTTCAAAGAGAATGGGACAAAACGTAATTTGATGGCATCTACTCCTAGGCTGGGTATTTTTATCATTAGACATACTTCTTCAAATCCCTTATGAAAAGTATGCATCCTCAGATTCAAATCCATGAAATTTGGGAAGAGTGTTGATGTATTGTGGTTTGAGCTCAAATTGGTCAACACCTTCATCGGGTAACTGAATGCAAGATGGAAGAGAGGTTCTAATAGGATAGAACCTATCTTGCAGTGATGGTGGTTGTGCCATGTGTGAATCGGGTTTTTGTTCGGGTGGTGAACTGGTCCTAATTAGTCTAGATGTGAATGGGTCTCTTGACCAAGCTGACATGCACAGTTAACAAACAAGTTCACCCAATCAATCAAGAAAGAGAAAAAATAATCAAAAATCATATTCTAGGATAAGCTTGGACCTAGACAATTCCTAACTTTAGACTGTCTTTAGGAGGTATATTGCCGACCTTAACCACAAGTTAATCGGCCAGGTAGGTGGCAAGATCGGTGGGAGGTTATCCGTCAAAGACGTTCCGTAATTAAGTAACCACCAACCTTCAGGCTTTCGGCCCTTAATCCCCTTCTAGACACCGATTTGGCGAGAGTTAATTTCGAATAACTTCCTCCTTCAGCCAATCTCCTAATGAGTCCGAGTTAACCTAAGGCCAACGTCTAGTCAATTTTTATTTTAAGGTTAGGGTTGTGAGTGCGACGGAGATGATTTGTGGCCTAAGGAAGGGTGATAAAATCCCCACCTTATCTTGTTTATGAGTTTTGCCCTTAAATTGATTTAGTGCACGTGTAAAGCAATAGACAAGTATTCACTCAAAAGTAGTAAATCAGCCAAAGGTGTTTCCTAGTCTGTATGCAATGTGAACATACCTTGTTGCCAGCACTCTTCAACAGAAATTAAGAAAATTTAAATGGACACGTGCCTATGATGCAAGAGTCTAAATTTTTTTTATTAATCAATCAATAGGTTACTGTTAATTAGTTAGCAGTATGCAGGGTGATCACAGAAAATAAAAATTATCAAAGCAGAAAATAGAACATTACAGTTTGCAGCAATCTGCAAAAATTCAGTCAGTAGTTTACTACTATTGCCGCGAAAACGTGGCTAGGGCCGTATTTGCGCGGCTAGATAGTAGGCTCTGCTGCTCTGCCTTTTAGGGTAAAGGCACAGAGTTGCTATATGTCCTTAGCTGCAGTTAAAGTTCCTATTCTCTGATCCTGCAAACAGAAAGAAAAAGAAGAATTAGTTTTTTGAGAATATCGTGTCGTACCTTCCCGGAAACGGCGCCAAAATTTTGATTGAGACGAGAAATTGTATTGTAAGTAGTTTAGAAAATCTTAGTCTCGTTTTAAGGTAACTGCGTAGTAAGGGCTAGACGGGTCGATCCATAGGGAAGGATGCGATGAAAGCGTTTCGGAACGATCTTCTCTGTAATTTACTTGGAAAAGAAGAAGAGAGATTGATTAGATTTGATCAAGTTTAAGAAGTATAGTTCACTAATCATCTACCACAACCCATAGTATTAGTTTCAAAGAACAAATATCATATTGAATGAAGAAGTATCCATCCTAGATTATTAATTGAAAATCAAGTAAGATGAATAATAATATTGGAACCGTAACTAGTGTGCATTAATAAAGATTAAACATTTGTTCATTCTCATTTCAGAGTATAGCATAAGAGAAGTTTTACTTAAAATTATGCTATCAAGGTTTTTAAGTATGAACTATGAAGAATCATTTAAAAAGTGCAACCTGAATTAAAGTAAACCTAATCATCGATTCATCTTTAAGAAAAGACCATTTTAATCCTAAGGTTTCTAATAAGATATATCAATCAATTCATCTTTTTACTAAACTAGAGTTGATCGAGAGATTAGCAAACTATAGTTTTAATTTAGTTATTCATTTTTTTATTTTGTTTTCAAATTTTATGTTGAATAAGAAAAATTGCATGAAAAAACAAAAAAGAAGAAAAAAAGAATTAATCTAGGCAGAAAAACTGAATTAAATTGCAAAGAAGAATGAATAACATTTTATTGGATGTCACTGACCAATTACAAAGCTCCTCTCCTTCTTCAAAATATTCTTCTTCAAATTACAAAAACAAAAATACAAGAAAATTCGGAAAGAGGAAAAATCTAAAGAAAAACCCTAAGTTTCAGTCTCTGGATGGCCCCTCTCTGTTGCTCTGCAGGGGTATTTATAGAAGATATAGGAAGTAGAGTCCCAGTACAACTCTTCCACGAAAATCCGTAACCAACCTCATCCAGATGGCCGCAGAAACGCGGCCATAGCCGCGTTTCAGCGGCAATAGCGTGGCCAATGGCCATGCGCTTTTTTGCGTCGTCTCCTCTGGTCCGTTCATCTGGACTCCTCCTTTTGGATTTTGTATTCAAGCCTTCTATCTTGAGAACTCGAGATAACTTGGAAAGCAAGTTATCACAAATTCGAATTTACAAAAGGATTTGTTCTTCATCTTTAAGCTTTTCTCCCCTTTTATCTTTATCCTTGTATTGCAAACAACTAGGTTTAAGTAGAAGTCCATCTTATCATTTCCTCCTCCTTTTAGCAATTAAGAGTTCTATTTTATCCTGCCTCTTCCTCCCTTAGATTTTAAAATCCAAGTTTAGATTAGGTTAGATAAGGTAGAAACTTCTAAGTTACTACAATTAATTTTGCATGTGGGCTTGTAGGATTCTTGGGCTTTTGGTCTTCACTTGTGCTTTATTTCTTTATTTTTTAATTACTCAGGGCCTGCACACATTAAACAATAAAACATTAGTAGCAGTGCTTAATAAAAGAATAAATAGGGAAATATGATGGTAAATGTGATGATAAAAATGTATTTTTTACTACCTATCACCTCACGGTAAAGATCCTTAGCACTCGGTGCTGGTAGTGAGAGCGATGCTGAATCAGTAATGCTATTATCACACAGAGGTCCTTTGGCCTTAGTATCGCGTGATAGGCAGGGCTGAACTATGCAAAGAGTTAAATTAGCTTCGCATGGTGAATCTATTTGAGCACTTAGTGCTTTGGTTTTACCACTAGCGGTGAGCTTAGCAATGCCCAATAGTGCTCTTGACTTGAGTGAAGTTATAGTAACTCCACCTTTAGCATCAAGTGTTGCTTTAGCTTTAGCCTTGTGGCTAAGAGTTGCTTTAACACTGCTCAATAATTCTGATGATGTAAGCGGGGTTGTAGTAGCCTCGCTGTTAGTACAAAGTACTTTAGTGTTAGCCTCGCGAAACAGGCGAGACTCAGCTCTGTGGAGAGCTGAATTAGTCTTGCAATCAGAAACTATTTTAACTTCACAGGAAGTTGAATCAAGAAATTTATCTCTAGTCTCGCATGAGACTACAAATTTTGCAACCCGCATAACCTTACCATGGGCTGTTTTAGGTTCACAGGGAACCTTTGTAGCCTCGCGCGCAATGTTAACACATTGGCGCGAGGCTATGCTAGTCTCTGTTGAGACTGTGCTAGACTTACATAGAGTCTGTTTAGCCTCACCTGAGACTGCCATAGGCTTACAGAGAGCCTTATTTGTCTTAACAGAGACTTACTTCCAAGAGGTAGCCAGAGGCGCTCTGACTACGCTGACGTTCATGTGCTTGCGCACATGCAGGGGACTTGTGCTTCCCAGAGAGAAGTTGTTCAAATCTCTTTTGGTCAAAGTGCATGACCAGTGTCTCAGCAATAGACCAGAAGGTCTAATCGTCTCATTGCGACACCACATTCTCAGTAGTGGGGAATGCATTCCCCAGCGGAGTCGCCATCTTATTTTCCATTGATTTCTCAAAAGGGGAAACTTACAAGAAAAAGTGAAGAGAAATTACTAGCAATAAAAGAAAAATTACAAGTGTCTCTTCTGAGATTCTGGGAAAGTCTGCTGGTGGGAGTCTGATCAGCCCGCGACCACTTTGTCCCGTTGACGATGCGAGCGATCGATCTTCGAATGCTACTGCTTGAAAATTCCTTCTTGCTTGTTTTGGAGATTCCTTGAGAGAGAAAAATCTTAGGGTATTAGCATAATGAATTTATCTTTGTAGGTTTAGAGTCTGAATTCTTGAAAGTGAGAGAGTAGATCTCTTATAAGCTTAAGCTTTGAAGCCACCAAAGAAGTTTATGCTCTTCAAAAGGCCTTCCTGGACTTGAATTTTTTCAAGCCCTTGAACCTAGCATACTAGTGGGCTATTTATAAACACAATATAGAGTTAGGATCTCCTTGATTGTCTCTTCTTAATGATGGATCATGTGTATAATTACCCATTATTATCCCCACTAACTTAGTGGGGTGGTTACCAGTGGAGGTGAGGCTAGCCTCCTCATGCAAGGCTAGCCAGTTGAGGCGAGGCTAGCCTCCTCATGCAAGCTAGCCAGTTGGAGGCAAGGCTACCCAGCGGAGATGAGGCTAGCCTCTCAGCAAGGCTCCAGTTGGAGGCGAGGCAAGCCTCCTAATTCAAGGCTAGCCAGTTGGAGGCAAGGCTAGCTTCCTCATGCGAGGCTAGCCAGTGGAGGCGAGGCTAGCCTCCTCAAGTAAGGCTATCCAGTTGGAGGCGATGCTAGTCTCCTCATGCAAGGATAGCCAGTTGGAGGTTAAGCTAGTCTCCTCATGCAAAGCTATCCAGTTGGAGGCGAGGCAACCAGTGGAGGTGAGGCTAACCTCCTCATGCAAGGCTAGCCAGTTGAAGGTGAGGCTAAGCATTTTAGCTCTTCAGTCGAGTTGTGTCAAGCTTCAGGCGAAGGTAGAAGTTAGCTCTCAATAAAGTTGTGCAAAGCTTCAGGCGAAGTTAGAAGCAAGCACTCAACAGAGCTGTGCTAAACTTCAGGTGAAGCTAGGAATTAGCCTTCTGCGCGGCTGTGTAGAGCTTCAGGCGAAGCTAACAGTTAGCTCTCTGCAGAACTATGAAGAGCTTCAAGGTGAAGCTAGATAAACTCAGCCTTTCAGGTGAGGTTAGCCCCCTTGAGCTCATGCGAGGCTAAGTATTGAGCTAACTTAGCATCATACGCCTGCCTAGGCCTCTTCAAAAGCAACATTTGGCATGCTGTCTGCAACACTGGATCAATAGAATCCAAATAGCTGATTTGTCTCTTAGGGTTGGGCAGAAAATTGTCGTCAGCTTGTCTGCGACTTGTCTTTTATAAATGTTGACAAGTTAGACATCTTTCAGACCGGTTGAAGAGCTATCTGAAAGTTCGTCTTTTCTGAGTGTCTACACCGCCAAAAAAACCAAAAAAAAAAGAAAAAAAAAGCATCGCAATTTATTTAGGGTGTTATATTTTTGGGAAGATTTTTTTTTTAAGAAACAAATGAGACTAATAACTTATTAATTAAAGAAATTGAGTTAATGAACTAACTATGGGTATTAAGTGGCCATGTGATACTCATTTGGACGAAAAAAATTAACCTTGTAACAATCCAGAAGGTCATTATGTAGGCTTTTATATTTGAAGGAGATTTGATGCAATATTCCTGATAGTATAGTGCATTTTTCACAATTTATCATTTTCTTTTTTCATGAGATCATAGGCTGAAGGTTTAAATTTTTCTACTACTTGCCTAGATTTGATCCTGAAATTATCAGCTCAATATTGTAACACTGAAACTCCTATAAGGTTAAGAAAATAAACCCAAACCTTGAAAATGGTTTCGGAGAAATTTATAGGGAAAGTAACTTGCAAGAATAATATGAGCCTGGATCTCTCATGATTTGAATCTTTATGAACTTATTCAAGGATAAATAACCTAATTCTTAAAATTGCTCAACTAAAAAGAAAACTGGATAAACCATCAATTATCATTGCATAGAAGTTTAAATATTCCATATTTCTGCATATAATTTAACTCTCCTCTTTGGTGCAATTTAAAAAAAAAAAGAAAATAAAAGAAGAAACAATGTGTACTATTGTCGCTTGTATTAAGTTTTATGTGATTTTGTTTTCAGTATTGACTCTAATGAAAGAGGCACCTGTTTCTGAAAGCAAACAAGCATGATGCTCATTCTTACAATTAAAAAGAAATAAAACATATATGAGAGGTTCATGTAAACTAGAAATATTTAATTCTTGTTATATATTTATATATATATAGACTTGTATCCTTTCGAAAGGATTTGATCCCGGATCCTTCCCACTCAAATTCAACCCTCCAACATTCGAATACAAGATCCACTCCGTTGAAGTTGATCTATACTATTTCAAGTATATATAAACCAAAAATCAAGTGTTTTAAATACTTTTTGCCCATCCATCAAGTAGGGGAAAAACGGACGGCCTAAATAGTGAGTTGGTTAGTTTAACGGTGTAGAACATTTGAAATCTAACAAAAATTAGTTTATAAGGGTTTTTAAATGTTTAGATCATAATGAAATGGCCGGATCGAGAATTTGTATGTTTAAAGACATAGATCTAACCAACTCACTACTTTCGACCGTCCATTTTGCGTCGCTTGATGGATGGGCAAAAATTATTTAAAACACTTGATTTTTTGTTTATAGATACTTGAAATAGTATAGATCAACTTCAACGGAGTGGATCTTGTATTCGAATGTTGGAGGGTTGATTTTGAGTGGGAAGGATGCGGGATCAAATCCTTTTGAAAGGATACAAGTCTATCTCATATATATATATATATATATATATATATATATATATATATATATATATATATATATATATATATATATATATATCAGAATCAAATTATTTCTGATGCAAGCACAGCTGACACACTACATCCATGGGTAATTAATAAAATCTGACTAATTTATATATTCTTCATATAACATAACAATCAGAAGAGCATATAATGAAAAATAATAATAATAATGACCGTCAAAAATCGAACTACTAAGAGACACCCTTTTAATCTTAATGCAAAAAAAAACATCCTACGAGCATAGACATAAAATAAAATCTATTTACAAACCAGTTGAATAGCTTTTGCATAGACCACGGAACTAATATTTGATCTTCTCAATATGAAGAAAATAACAAATAGGAAAAAAAAAATGTTCAGAAGAGTTGTGAAAAGAATTCACCCCAAGCATTCCGAGAAATTGCATGGACCTTTTACGTACTAACTTGTTTTTGTTAAACATCTCCTAACGAAATACGGGGTTTTAAACCAACCGTTCTGCTTAAAAAAGAGAATTCACCAGAAGCTCGGCGAATAAACTCAAAACACGGAGTTATGCACGCAGGATCTGACAAGGATATTGTTGGAATGAGATAGGCACGTGTGGTTTTAAAGGACTGCGATGAGATGGGTTTGTTTATGCTTGAATCTGATTTGAGATTTTGAAGCTCTGGATCATATTCAAATCGACCTAAACATGTTATTGTTAGTATACAGAGAACAAGAGGAAAAAGAAGTAGTGAATAAAAGTCTAAAACTTCTATAATTGGTACAAGCAAGTTTTTTTTCTCTTCTCCTATTCACAATCGGAAGGATTTCTGTAAGATTTATATACTGCTTGGAAAATTAATTAGGGTTTTTGTTCTCCTATTTATATTTGTATTTGTTCTCCTATATTAAAAAGGATTTTCTATCCCAAGAGAATTCTTTTCATGGTCAAGAAAAAAAAGTATTATCAGATATGAACTCTATTTCCTCACATTGATTTTTTTTTTTGGATTCTCCAGGTCGGTTTCCTTTTTCTGTTATTTTCTTCGTAATTTTATTTTTGACCTTTTTTTTTTTTTTTTTGTTGCCGGAGCACGAGACAATAGATACACAGGTTAATAATTTTCTTATTTGATTAATTATTTCTTCAATAGGATAAATATATCTCAATTGTTTAAATCAGAGAAGAATCCTTGAGCCAATGGTTCCCCATATTCTTTCGTGAGTCGTGACCCAACTGGGTTCTCTCTCTCTCTCTCTCAATATTAACTCTCTCTCTCTCTCTCTCTCTCTCTCTCTCTCACAATATTAATAACAGACACCAAACCTCTCTCTCTCTCTCTCTCTCTCTCTCTCTCTTAACAACAGACACCAAACTATAGCATATTTGCTGTTGTACTATCGAACCATTAGCCCAAAATTTCTCTGTTTAAAGACCATTTTGCTTGACAGTTTATTTGCTCGAAAGAAGTGACTATTCTTCAGGTTTTTCGTGATTTTCCCCCCTTTTTTTTCTTTTAAGGAACAACAGATTCTACGTGGATTCTACGTGACTTGTGTTAGAATAAGATTATTTTGACATTTATATAAGAGACCAAAGAGTTGGAAGACACATAAAAAAATTATATTTTAAAAATTTTAGTAAAATCTAAAATTTGGTTTTTCCATATGGAGGAGTTCCATCATGCCAAACAAACACTTTTAGCATTCATCTTTGTGCTTAAAACCCTATATCATATTTTTGATTTGCAGAAGAGATTTCACGGATTCCGCACTCTTTCTTAACAATTAGACTAAAGTTAATAGGTTTTTAGATTGTTAGATTGTCCATCCAACTCACAGAATTTTTATATAGACTGTCAGTTAACCTTGCTTTCTAACATGTTAAAATATGAATATCTTTAATAATCTTTATTTTAGCCTTAAGAAAATTGAAAATATTCTTAATATTATCTTGTTAATTAATCTAAATGAATTTACTTTTAGATTATTTAATCAAATTAGTTTGTTTTATTTATATAAGTAATAGTAAGTTAACAATTTAATGTATAATTAAATATTATTTACTTTTGATTTAACCCGCGAGTTTAAACTCAACCGAGTTGCCAATATCCTCGGATTTGTTGGGACGCGAGCTATAAAACGTTAAAACTTAAAACAATGCATCAGAGTTAGGCTCTCGGTTTATTTGGGCCGTCCCACTAACAAGCAATTTATATGGGCCTAACAATTTCGGGCCTCCTCTCAGTAAGCACTAGACTAGGCTTCCTGGGCTCGGCTTGATCTCTGCTAGAAAGTTCAAGGCCGAAGCTACGGCCCACGCATGGTCTGTTCTTTCTAAGTTTTACTATTTATTTCCAAGTTTTTAATAAAACAGTACCCAATTGGCATGAAAATGTCATGATGAAATGATGAAATGGTCACAATTGTGACTCGGCTCATATGATATGAATGAAGTTCAATAGAAGATGATAGATCATCCGATGTAGGTGGAAAGAATTCCAGAGGTAAGAATATAAATATAGAAATCACTATATTTGTTTGAATGACTAGCAATTTTGACAGTATACTTATATTGTAACCAATTCCTCTTTCCAGCCCATGTAATGATTTAGAAAATGCCTATTGTTTCATTAAACTTCCATTGTTATAATTAAAAGTACTTGGAAATTAGAGGAAACCAATATCGAACGAATCTATGTGAAGCACAAAAAAATTCTATTCCGGTCAAAAAACACTACCTGGTAAATTTTTTAAAAAAATATTATTTATAACATTTTATATTTTTCCTTTAAGAAAAAAATAAATTTTTACACTCTTTTTTGTTAAATATTTCTTTAATGAAATATTATGTCTTGAACCCATATTTTTTTCATTTAAACAAAAGATCGCATGAATAATCGATGAACAGACTCAAAATGAGAACCTCCAAAATCCATTGAAGCGGGCTCGGCATCCAAAATCTATGAAGCGGGCTCGGCAACATGTAGAATCTGTCAAAGAGGCTGTCGATTTGAGATAGACATGTGCCGCCCGGTGCACAAATGGATTCTTGATCTGCATCTGAGCCACCGGGCAATTTGAGATCTTGAATGATGAGGACAACATAATTTTGTTTGTACTTGTTTAACTCAAATTTTATTCGTGTTTCGAAGCTTCAGATCATATTCAATTTAGGGGCTGTTTGTTTCGCGTAAAAGGCCGTAATTCGTAAATGAGTTACAACTCAGTTACAATTACGACGTTTGTTTGGATCGTAATTCATAAAAGACTTATGTAACTCAACTGTCACTCACTTGCAACCCAATTACCACTTACTTATAGCCCAGTTACAATGAATTTTGTGGTCATGCAAATTTGTATTATTTTTTTATATTAATATTAATTTTTTAATATTTATCATTTTTAATATTATTTGCAATATTAAAATTTTTTAAATCACCAAATAGTTAATTTTGTGGTCAACTTTTTCACTTACGGCTTACATTACGACAACCAAACACCGTAAAATATAATACACTTTCCCACTTATAACTTTATATTACCAACCAAACACCGTAAAACTTACATGTATGTAATTCATTTACAACTGTAAAAGACTTTACCAATTACGACTTACGACGATCAATTACGACCACCAAATATGCCCTTAATCTGAACATGTCATTATTGATGGGGAGGGAGAAGGAGGAAAAAAAAAAAGAATGAATAAAAGTATAACATTCCTGATAAAATAAATTAGAATTTTTGTTATCTTATTTAATTGAAAAGGTTTTTTTTTTTCCTCAAATAAACTTCTTCTATTCATAATTGGAAGGATATTCTATAAGATTCTATACATTTGAAATAAATGAATATCTTTGTTCTCCTATTTATAATTAGAAAGGATTTTAGCTCAAATATATTAGTGTCTTTGTTCTCTACTTGTAATTGGAAAGAATTTTCTCTCTAAAGAGAATTATTTTTATGGTCAAAAGAAAGGTTCATGAGGTATTAACTCTCTTTTCTCTCGTTCTTTAGCCGATGGGTTTTCAAATTCTTCAATTGTCTCTTTTTTTCTCAATAAATTTCAATTTTTTATCATTTTCTCAGCGAAGCACAAAACTACTCATACATAGACTAATCATTTTTAATTTATTTAATTATTTCTTGATAGGATAAATATATCAAAATTGTTTTAATCAGGGAAGAATCCTTTAGCTAATGGTTCTCCATATTCTCCGGTGAACCCCGCTTGTGTTTCTTTCTACGCCTTTTGCCTTTTCCCCCTCCCTCTCTCTTAGAACTCGTACATTGTGCACGTGCCATACATGTTGTAATAACATTAAACAGAAATTAATAATAAAATATAATTATCTTATTCTGATTGGTATTATCAAATAATTATTTTTAGTATATAATTGTATTACACATTCTTAACAAAATTGATTTAGTCATTCCAAAAGGCAGTAAGAAAATGTTCGCTAATTCTGATATATATTTTAACATGATATAATATATATAAGAGATTAAAAGAAATATCAAGTGATATTTATCATCCGCTTATCCAAAAATAAATATGATAAAGGAAAGAATTTGCTAATATTTTCAATAATTTTAAAAAATTGATAAGATTTTTTTGAAACTTAATTAACTAGAAAAATTTTGAGTTTAATTTTCTTCATTTGGTTATGGGTTTTTTTTTCTAAAGTTAATATTTTTTTTGCTTTGAAGGAGAAATTTAGATCTTTTGTATTATCTGTTTATTTTGCATATAATTATTTGAACGCTTTATCTCTATTATAAAATGACTTATACGTTAATTATTGAGTAAGTGGTTTCTAAATTAAAAAAATACACAGATACTATACTTGGATATAAAAAAATTAATGAGAGGGAGCATGTTGTTGGATAGACATGAGAAAGAGATCAAAAAAGAATCAAAACTTTTGAAATTGAGATTGTTGAGACTCAAAAAGATATTGAATTCTGGAGTAGTTAAAAAATAAAAATTACTAAAATAGTTATATATAATTACGTTACAGTGAAAATTTTCAAATAAAATAATCAAAATTTTTTAAGGTCAAATTGACACACCGTATCTTTTTATTACATTGCAACTAGGGGTGCCATCGGATGTGAATTATCTGCGGATAATCGCATCCGAATCAGCCTCTAAGCTGGATGCGGATAATATTTTTTCACATCCGTCAATATTCATATCCGTGTCCGAAAGTTGAATATGGATACAAATATGATAAAGAAAATATCATATTCATATTTGATCTGATATTCGAAGGTTGGGTGCTTGATAATAATATCCATATAGAAGAGACTATTCTTCAATAGAATAAGATAATAGATTTTAATATTTGAGTTGGTGAAAAAATAATAGTGAAAAGTATTTAATTCTTGTAAGAGTAGACAAGATATTTTGAGTATTTCGATATCAACCGTAACATACGAGTTGGCATTTAGCACCGGAGGTCGTGGAATTGATTGCCGAAAAATAGAGACAAAGTTAAGAGTTAGAAAGATGATATTTGAATGTCGTTTAAATCTCTGCCTTTCGCAATTTATTCGCGATAGCAAGGACTATGGGGTCGAATCCACAGGGAGAATGTGATAGAAGTTTTTTAGTATCTTTTTACAAACTAAATTGGTTAGGTTGTTCTTCTTTGTGTTAAAATATAAAGTTAGAAATCTAAGTTACGTTAAAGAGATAAAAAGAATAAAATAGAGGTGGATCAGGGTTTTGATATTAGAAAGAAGAAAGATGGATTACTAATCATCTACCACCACTAACTTACTAACCTATGCTAAATTAAGGTTCACTTTGAATCATAAAAATTATACCTTAGAATTATATTCAATTTAAGTAAGATACATAAAATAGAGAAACCCTATTCGAAATAATCACTAATCAAGACCTAACATTAAACCATCAAAGTTTCTCAATCATAGAAAAAGAAGAATAACCAACATTAAAGTATCAAGGCTATCTAAGTATAGAATAAGAAAAATCATTGGGAAGTATTAGCAAATAATATATTTAACTATCATCATGTGCCTTCAAGAGTATTAGATATTTCTAGAGTTTAAGCATGCATAAGATCCAATCGGCTTATTCTAACATAAAACTAGAAGTAGTGGTGGAAGAGACTAGTAAACCATAAAAAAGATTAGCTACTTATGATAAAAACTAAAAAAAAGCATAGTAGATAAGAAAGCAAGTAAATGAACATAAATTAGAAAGAAAAATCTTATTATTGATGCAGTCACCTTCAATTACAAAGAGCCTCATTCTTCTTTACAATGCTTGAACTAGAAGTAAAACTAGAAGTAGAAATAGAATCTAAAAGTTACAAAAGAAATTTTAAAGAGAAACTAAAGAAAAAAATTCTTAAGTTATGATCTCTAAAGTGGAGATACTTGATTATGGGAGATTTAAGCTCTTTAAATAGGCCTCAAAGCTAATCACAATAGAATACAAATTAGAATGTTTGTTAATTCAATAGGGAATTCAATCTTGCAGCAAATCGGCATATTGATTGCTAAATATGACTCATCAGATGGCTGAATTGGACAGAGTGGTAAACATAAGAATTGTAGCCCTTCAAATCCAATTTCTGTGGCATTTTAAATCAGATTTGAATATCTATAGTGAAAGTTATAATTTGAATACTAAAAGGTGTACAGTCTGAATCCGAGTCTGAAATAATTTTGAACTCTATTTTATTTGAATTATCCTCCTTATCCCTACTAGGATTAGCTTTATCTAATCCATCTTCTAGAAGTATATCTTCTGGTTTTCAATTTGAATTTGAAAATGATGATATATCTTTTCCTCCTCTTGATTTCAAATTGATTTAAATTGAAATCCAAATTTAAATAGGATTTGGGATAAAATAGAACTTCTTGTATTCTTATTCTCATTTAAGTAATTGCACACAAAGAATAATAAAAAATAAATATGCAAATGTGACAATAATATTGCAAAATTGAGATGCAGTCACACCCTACACCTATTTTTTAATTGTCCTCGAGTAAAACTAAAAAAAACTAACCTAACCTAACTCACTTTCGTAGGAATCATGGTTGCACTTAACATGTACAACAAGCCGTTAAACCTCTAGGTTACCCTAGAGGACGAGTTTTGTCTCGTGAGGGTTTTCAGTTAATTACACCCACAAAATCCATAAAGAAAGAAAAAAATATTAGTATTTTTAAAATTTCATTTTGAAAGAGAAAATTATTTGAAATATTTTTGAGAAAATCAAATAATTTATAAGTCTTTAGGATCACCAAATTATTCATTCTTATACTTAGTTTTGATGCAAAAATTTTATTATCAATTTAGGTTAGGATTAAAATTGAATTTCTCATTTAGTCTTTTATTTTACCCTAAGTCATATGCACCTATATGATTATGAATTTTTAGCTTGGGATTCTTCAGCTTCAACTCTTATGTCTTATATATATACAACCCTTTTTTTATATGTTTTTGAAAGAAGTTCGAAGTATTACCACTTCGTTACCCTTTAAGCACTTCTTTTTTTTAATATGTATAACTCATCTAATTTTCTTTCATGTACGTATCAAGACATCTTGAGGCACTAATACTTAACTAATTGATTATTAGATATGTTAATACATATATTATATTTATTTATTTTCCTATTTTCTTTAAATTTACCTAATTAGCTTTTGCGTAAATATCAAGGTTTCTTAGACCAAAGCACCTAGCTAATCAATAATTGATTTGTTTATTTTTCATATATATATATATATATATATATATATATATATATATATATATATATATATATATATTCCAAGGCATAAAAGTCTTTGTTTTGAATCCTATTATGTAACTGTATAAAGTATGTATTGGTCCAAAAGCCCATCACCCTACTTTTAATGATAATTAGCTCATATAGTTATAATACTAATGAACTTATGCTCATTTAGTTTTAGATACTCAATTGAGATCTTAGTCGGTGTTTATCTTCAACAAAATATTCAAAGTCATTTTGAAGGTTGTAGGCTGTCTAAAAATCACTAAAAAGACAAGCCATTGAAAAGCAGAATTCCAAGTTCTAGACGCAAAGCTAATTTTGGCCGCGTCTCAGCACAGGCGCGAGGGTTCAAACCCGCGTCTCAGCATCAAGGCGCGAGGGTTCAAACCCGCGTCTCAGCATCAAGGCGCGAGGGTTCAAACCCGTCTCAGCATCAAGGCGCGAGGGTCTAAACCCGCGTCTCAGCAGCACCAAGGCGCGAGGGTCGAAACCCGCGTCTCAGCCAACACTGTAGCACCAAGGCGCGTGGGTCGAAACCCGCGCCTCAGTTGTAACCGTCCCGGTTATTTAGCCAATCACGGCCCACATAACGGGGAAAGTTAGCCCCCATTATGGAGTGTTTTTAGGAGGCACGTACGCCCCTGAAACCTCTATAAATAGCCCCGTTGCTATGGAGAAGGGGTCAGATTTTCTGAGAGAAGAACTCTGAGAGAAAAGAGCTTGACCTTAGAGCTTCCAGAAAGGAGGAAAGAGAGCCCAACCCTTCAAATAACTTGCTGCGTTCAAGTTAGTCTTTGCCGACAATCTCTTTGAGAGTTTTGGTCGACAGAGCTGTGTTACTCCGTCAACCACCCGAAGAGAAGAGCCCCGGAAGATCTCAACGTTCACCCGGTCAACGGAGAACAAGATTCACTCTCCACCGCCACTTGAAGAACCCAGCCTTAAACAAAGGGAGGATTCAAGACTCAACATCCTCCCTCCCTTATAGTCGGAAAACTGTTTTATTGTAATCTTTCAATTGATCCAAGAAAATTTTACACCGAATTCATTTCCGTGCGCGTATAAGAGATGGCGACTCCGCTGGGGACTACATTTGATACTGACGAACAAATCATGGCGCAAGGTGACGTCCTCTATAAGGGGAAGATGGTCGAATCGCTTGTCGTCGAGTTTTACCAGGCAAAGTATGAAGAGTTTCTCTCTTCCGGCTCAAGAGCCCAAAGACCCGCGTCTGCCGCAGGGTCTCTACGGGGACTTGTCCCGAAACCCGCTCTGAGACTCTCTCAAGCGCGGCTACTGTGAAGGGTGTTGCGGTCAACTGCGCCAAGCGTGACACACGCGCCAACGTCTCTCAGGAGACCCGCGTGGCCTCAGGCGCAGCTGCTGTAAAGGATGTCGTGGCCAATCGCGCCATGCGTAACACACGCGCCAACGTCTCTCAGGAGACCCGCGTGGTCAAGCCCTCTGGTGTCCAGCCGGTTCACCCTCTCCCTCAGCACCAGGTCGTCGTTGGTTTCTCTCCACCTCCACGACGCAACCGAAACGCTGAGCGCCGACAGAGGAGGCGTGCGCGTAAGCTGCAAGTTGGAACTTCTGATCGTCCAACTGAGACAGGTCGCAAGGTTCAAACTGGCGTCTCAGTCGTGCCGTATCCAGCACGCGAAGTTCGCGTTTGGCGGCCCAAACGCGAGACTCCCCAAGTTAGCCCCTCTAAAGCTCCACTCACCAGGCGCCAAGACGAAGCTTGCGCGCCTCATCAAGCACAATAAACGCGCGCCTCTAGGCGTAGGGCCCAGCAGCCCGCTCTCTCTCAACCGTCTCTGCTCTGACGCACCAATCAGCAACGCGACAGTCGCGTCTCTTCTCAGCAGAGACGCCAGACACGCGTCCTAAAGCTGCGACGTGAGAATTGCGTCCCTGAATCCTGCGTCTAAGCTGTACAGCGCAAGGATGCCTCCCGCCCTCGAAGTTGCGAGGCTAATCTCTTCGATCCTCTTCCCATAGATCTAAGGGATTACTTGACGAAGAAAAGAAGTGTTAATCAAATCACTTCATCATGTTGCTGCCAACGGCTCATCTCTATGCTCTCTGAGTGCCGTTGTGATTCAGGCGTGAACCAGCAGTCTTTAGTTAGACAGCTGACCCTGATTCCCCCATCAGCCAAAAGAAGACGCTCTCACAGGCGGAGGATCTTCTCTGACACTGAGTATCCAGAGCTCACTGCAAATATGACGAGCAGGAGCAGGGAAAAATAGCCTGTAGTCAGCTCCGACGAGTCTGACTCTGAGCCGGAAGGAGTGTACCGACACACTCGCACCCGGACCGGGACCATTCCCCCGATTGACTACAATGCCCTAGCCCGGGGCATTGAGATTAATGACTCGCATTCCGCTATTGCAGAGTCGCAGGCTTCAAATTCCTCTTTGGGGAAAGAGACCTACATATACATGACTAGCACTCATGAGGAGACCACCAGGCGCTTGGAACAGCAAGCCCAGATCCAGAAGGAACAATTCGAGATGATTCGCGCTCAGCAAGAATCTATCGACTCCCTCAAGCAGATGCTCGCACAGTTGCTTGAAGACAAGAGGAAGTCAACTAATAAAGCCTCCTCTAAGAAGTCTAAAGGCAAACGAAAAGAGGGGGAAAGCTCGTCCTCTGTACATATAGAGGAGAAAGAGCGGTCTACTTCTGATTCGTCTAAGTCCTCATCGCAGGAAAAGGACGACCAAGACCAGGGAAAGGTTCATTCTAAAAGAATGAATCAGTTGGAGCAACGTCTTGAGGCCCTTACCAACCGGAAAGGCCTCCAGGAGGCAGGAGTGGTCTGGCCATATCCGCCCGAGTGGGACTTGGTTCCATACCCGCCCAAGTTCAAGGCTCCGACCCTCCAAGCATTTGATGGGAAAGGTTCACCTAACTAGCATATCTACTACTTTAAATCCCAAACAGGGAATGTAGTAGATAACGATGCTATCTTGGCACGATTATTCATTGGCACCCTGAAAGGGCTCGCCTTTGAATGGTTCATGAAGCTCTCAGAAGGCTCCATCAAAAACTGGGGTGATTTGGAGAAGCTTTTCTTAACGCGCTTCTTCGAAGATGACTCGGAAGTCACAATGCCCACCCTTTTGGCTACTAAACAGCAAAAGGGAGAGTCCGTCAAATCTTTCGTGGAAAGATTTCAGAACGTGGCGCTCCGATGTCCGAGCGGTATGACCCAGGTTACCCTGGTGGAAACATGCCGCCACAATCTCCAAACCTCACTCCTTTCTCAAATAGGAGTTGCTGAAAGCCGCACCTGGAAGCAATTGGTCCAACAAGGTGAACAGGCTGAGGAGATTGTCGCCCGCGTCAGAGCAGAAGAAAGTAAGCCCAGGCCGGAGAAGTCAACAAGGCGTACGCCCGACACATCCCTCCAAGCCAAGAGGAAGGATAACTTGGCAGCAGAGACTAAGTCCCCTGTCAAACCTCAACCGGTTAAAGGGAGTGGCTCTTCAAGCCAACCACGCGCCAACAAGCAGTATTCCTTCAAGGATGAACATGTCGACTCGCTCTTCAAACTACTCAACAAGAGCAATCGACTGAAGCTCCCTGAAACTAGACGTCCCGAGGAAGTCGGTAAAACCGATAATCCCAACTACTGCATGTATCACAGGATGTTGGGACACCCCACCAAGAGCTGTTATGTCTTCAAGGACATCCTTCAGGCTCTGATTGACGCGGAGGTATTAAAACTCCGTCCAGAACAGAAGAAGGTGGCGGCCAATATGACGTCATTCCTCCAGTTTGGAAGGCAACCTCCAACACCCTCTGGAGTAGTCCCTATCCCAAGAGGAGAGTTGAGAATGGTCAACACAGACCCTTACCAACAGCAGGAGAAGGGCCTGGTACCCGTTTTCACACCTCAAGGAGAAGTCATGTGGGTTCACCCCGACCTTGTGGATGGCCAGCAATGGACCACTGTGACCAGCAGGAAATCCAAAGGCAAAGCTAAAGCTTCGCCTTGTAATGTGGTATGCGCCTCTTCTCGAGAAGCGGAGACTGATGTCCCTTCGTTGACCGACTCAGAAAAGGAGACAATAGTTCTGGCTGCAGAACCCAGTCGGCTGGTGGCAGAAACCCGTTCAGGACAGCCATACTTGAAGCAGTATGGCGAAACGGCGGTAACTCCTCCAAAACCCGCTGCAGAGCCAGCTAAAACCTCCACGAAGCAACCCGTGGAGAAACAGAAAGAACTTCAGTTTTCTCGAGTTCTTTCGAAAGACGTAGCGGAAGGATCCACAGCACCTTGCCGCTTTGATGTCCTGGCTCAACTAGCCAACATCCCGGCGCGGATTACGCTTTATGAGCTTCTTAGGCTGTCAAAGTCGACTAGAGAAGCTCTACAAGAAGCTCTAGCTAATGCTGAGGTCTTCATGACCCAGGTGCCGATTGGGCCAAAGGAGGAAGATGTAGAGGATTGCCTCCACGTCTCCCAAAATATTCCCTGCATCACCTTCACAACGGATGATATGCAAGTCAAAGGGAAACATGATCGACCCCTTTACTTCGCAGGGTATATTGGATCATCTGAGGTGAACCGCATTCAGGTAGATCCCGGGTCTGCATTGAGCATCATGCCTCGCCGGGTCATGCAACATTTGGGGATTCCTGCTCATCGTTTGAGCCCTACCCAGACGACCATTTATGGGTTCAATGCCAATAGTACCCGTCCAATGGGGAAGGTCAAGCTCAAATGCCAGATCGGAGATCTGAGGTCGGAAGTGACATGCTACGTCATCGACGCTGACACTTCCTACAATCTACTGCTGGGACGACCTTGGATTCATCGCAATTCTATCGTTCCCTCTACCCTCCACCAGGTCATGAAATACATTGACGGGAGTGGAAAGGTGCGAACGTTGATTGCCGAAAGGCATCCGTTTAAGGGAGTCGAGAATTACTTCACAGATTCCCTCCTATATCAGGATCCTGTGGAGATGAATGAAGTCCCGCAACCAGAGGAGCCAGACTCTGGCAATGAAGCTGACACCGAGCTGGAAGAAGAAGAGTGCATGTGGGAGTTAAATCCACCTGTAACGAGCACTAATAAGCTTGATGTTGATAATACCACCGACGATGCAGGCGGTTGGTATATTAATGAAGAATTAGATTTGGCGTATTTTTCTGTGTTTGCTTCTGATTTAGTGCCGTCAGACACTAGTACCGAAGTAGATGATGATCTTTGGTCGGCAATGGGTGCTTTGACATCATTGCATGTACCAGTGAAATCGTCCTTCGAGACATGTCGAAATGCCGGTGATGCGCAAGAAGCTGTACTCATGGTTCCAGCAAGACGGAAAGGCCAAAGACCAATCCTTTTCAGGCGAATCTCGTCTGAACTAACGCCCCGCGAAGAATCAGAAGGCGAGGAAGAATCCCCTCAGTTCGGTCATTACGAACCAAAAGCACTCAGAATGATGAAACACATGGGGTATGACTTAACAAGCGGACCCGGGTTGAACTTTGGCAAAGGAAGGAGAACACTACTTCGATCCTTTGTGCCGAAAGGAAAAGCACCCGATTATTACCATCAGACCCGCAGGGGGTTGGGCTATGTGTCGACCCCGATCCCATCAGCCTCTGACTCTGAAGAGACATTGGGCCATGATTACTCATCGGACACGTCCTTGTGGGAGTCAGATGCTAGTGTCGGCAATATTTTCAGAGAACTTTCAGTGAACATGGTTTCAACAAGCCACCTGGAGGACAGAGATGAAGAAATGATCCAATCTGATACAGATCCTTGGATCAAACATTTGAATACTCTTTGGGATGCCCGCTTTGAACAGCGCGAGCCACCCACAGAAGATAAGGTTGTCCAGATCAATTTAGGGGACGAGGCTAATCCTAAGCCCATCTTCATAAGTGACGGTCTGTCACCTTCGGAGAAAAAGGATCTAATATCTCTTATACAAGAGTATATAGACGTCTTCGCCTGGAATTACGAAGACATGCCCGGACTTGATCCTCAAGTGGCTATGCACCGCCTCAACATCAATTCGGACGTAAAACCTGTCAAATAACAACAGCGACGATTCCGCCCAGAGATAATGGAGGCGATTCAATCAGAAGTCAGAAAGCTTATAGATTCTGGCTTCATCAAGGAAGAACAACATCCCGACTGGGTAGCCAACATCGTCCCCGTTGCCAAGAAGAACGGAAAGATCCGAATCTGCATTGATTTTCGTGATCTGAACGAGGCCTGTCCCAAGGACGAATTTTCACTGCCAATCACAGATGTCATGATTGACAATACATGTGGCTTCGAACGAATGTCCTTCATGGACGGATTCTCAGGATATAATCAAATCAAAATGTATCCTGATGACGAAAAGCACACCTCCTTCAGAACACCACTAGGGGTCTACTGCTACACCGTCATGCCCTTCGGACTGAAGAATGCAGGGGCAACATATCAAAGGGCCATGAATGCTATTTTTCATCAGCAAATGCACAAAACAGTGGAATGTTATGTGGACGACATCGCGGTGAAAAGCCGCGCTAAAGGAGATCATATAACTGATCTAAAGGTCGTCTTTGACATCATGCGGGCTCATCAATTGAAGATGAACCCCACCAAGTCCTTCCTGGGGGTAGCCAGTGAAAAATTCTTAGGGTTTGTAGTAACCTCTACGGGGATTCATTTGGACCCGGAAAAGGTTCGCGCTATCCAGGAGATGCAACCTCCGAGAAATCTCAAGGAACTCAGGGGATTGCAAGGACGATTGGCATACATCCGCAGGTTTATCTCAAATCTCTCCGGAAGATGCCAACCCTTCACTAAGCTAATGAAGAAGGGTGTTTCGTTCATTTGGGACGACACTTGCCAACAAGCATTTGAGGAAATCAAGCAATACCTCACACAACCACCAGTCCTTGCAGCTCCGATATCCGTAAAACCTTTCCTGATATACGTCCGAGCAATGGATCATTCTTTGGGAGCTCTATTAGCTCAGAATGATGATCAAGGACGAGAGCAAGCGATCTACTATCTGAGTAGAACAATGATTGGAGCCGAACATCGGTACAACCCGATCGAGAAGGAACGTTTGGCACTGGTGTTCGCCGTTCAGAAAATGCGACACTATCTGGTAGGCCAAACCATAAATGTCATATCAAAAGTCAACCCCTTGAGGTCACTCATGACAAAGCCTTCATCGCTAAATGGCCGACTGGCAAAATGGGCCATATTGTTATCTCAATATGAAATGCACTTTTTACCTCAGAAGGCCATTAAAGGACAAGCAGTGACGGATTTCCTGGCTGAGCATCCAGATCCGAGGGCAACCAAACTTTATGACGATCTCCCAGACGAGGTCGCTGAAGCCTGCCAGACCCAGACATCCTTTAAAAGGCAAGTGTGGCAACTTTTCATTGACGGTGCATCCAGAACGAGCCCAAAAGGACATATAGTGGCAGGAGTAGGAGTAGTACTCGTCTTCCCACAGAACTATGTGATTCCTCGAGCTGTCTCGTTAACCGAACCCTGCTCCAACAATGTAGCAGAGTACAACGCTCTTTTGATTGGGATGCAACTCACCGATGAGATTGGCGTTAAAAATCTCGAGGCATATGGCGACTCCAAACTTATCGTCAGCCAAGTTTGTGGGGAGTATGAAGTCAGACATGAAGACCTAGTACCCTATCACAACGCAACTATCCGCATGACCGAGAGGTTTACGAACTTTTACATTAACCATGTACCGCGCAGGCAAAATGCGCATGCAGATGCACTCGCATCCCTCGCTGCCTCCTTAGCTCTTCCAACTGGAGCAATGGAGAAAGTACTTGTCTACAGTCACGATCTGTATTGCCCGAGAATTACTCTCGAGGGCTACCAGGAGTCAGCGGCAGACTGTCAAGGCAAAGGAGCACTTGAAGCGTCAACCGGTCCAGAGCCTAGAGACTGGCGATTCCCCTACATAGATTATGTCTTATACGGCATCCTGCCTGAGACACCAAAGAAGCGGCTGCCGTTCGAAGGAAAGCCCCCAAATTCTACTATAATGCGATTACGCGAACATTGTATCGTCGATCGCATGACGGGATCTTCCTCCGCTGCCTTTCACCAAAGGAGGCACAGGAAATATTGAAAGAAGCCCATGACGGTATGTGTGGAGCCCATCAACCTGGCCCAAAACTTACATACCGACTCCAAAGGCTGGGATATTATTGGCCCAAGATGATTGCTGACGCCGTCACCTATGCCAAAAGATGTCACGCCTGCCAAGTACATGGCAATTTCATCCATCAAGCACCAGGGTACCTTCACTCTACAACCTTTACCTGGCCATTTGAAATGTGGGGGATGTATGTAGTTGGCCCTATCAGCCCGCCGTCATCAAAAGGACATCGGTTTATTTTGGCAATAACCGATTACTTCTCCAAATGGGCTGAGGCCATTCCTTTAAAGGAGGTGAAGTCATCTGATGTGATCAAGTTCGTGAAACATCACGTCATTTACCGTTTTGGGGTACCTCGACGAATTGTCCACGATAATGGGCCCCAGTTTATCAGTCAGGCTTTCCAGAGATTCTGCGCTAAGTTCAGAATCCAGAGTGTGTCCTCAACGGCATACTACCCCGCCGCTAATGGCCTCGCAGAAGCTTTCAACAAGACCATTGGCAAGCTCCTCAAGAAATTCATCTCGAAAAGTCAACGTGACTGGGACGATAGGCTAGGTGAATGCTTATGGGCTTATCGCACAACTGTTCGAACCCCAACTAAAGCTACGCCATTCTCTTTGGTATACGGGTGTGAAGCCGTGCTTCCACTCGAAGTCCAAATTCCATCTCTACGCGTCGCCCTGACAGCAGAGATGACAAATGAGGAGAAGCATCGACAGCGACTCCAGGAATTGGAGGCCTTAGACGATAAGCGTCTGCAGGCCCAACAACAAATCGAGCTTTACCAAGCCCGAATCATCAGAGCCTTCAACAAGAAAGTTAAAGTGCGAACTTTCAGGAAAGGCGACCTTGTCTTAGCCGTCAGAAGACCTATGGTGATGACACATAAGACAAAAAGAAAATTCCAGCCCAAATAGGAAGGACCATTTGTAGTAGAGTCAGTCTACTCAAATGGATCATATCGCCTCATAACCTCAAATGGCGATACACTCATGATGCCGATCAATGGTAGATTCTTGAAGAAGTACTATCCGTAATAGTATTCCTCCTCTGACCAAGTTAAAAGTACACCTCTGATCAAAACAAGAAGAGCATCTTCATTAACATCCGAAGCCTCCGACGGCTAAGGATAGAGGAAAATGTTGGCTTCCAAGCCCAACATAAGTCTTCGACAACTCATCATGCTGAGGGGAATAGCATGGCTAGCCCAACTCAAACGGTAGTTGGTAAAGGCATCTCAAATCCGTTGATAGCTGTGGATTTGCTAAAAATCCTAAGTGGATGTAATTCCACCCTCTCTTCCAAAATCCCTTACCAATTCTCATACACAGAATGGTAGGTCTACAAAATACAATCATTACTATGTTAACACTATACCTCTGGTAATGAAAATTTTCAATACTCCCTATCGAGTACAAATTTTACTTGTCAACTCTACATGCAGTAGCAAACCTTCAAATTTGCCAAGTTAATACTATACCTCTGGCACTCCAAACTTCACTTGTCAATTCTCATCAATAGAATGGCAGGCCCTCAAATTGCTAATATCGCAGGTCCACTACTGTCATGTTAATACCACACCTCTGACAATATACTGTTAAGTTAACATCACACCTCTAACAGTAATCAAGTTGCTGCCAAGTTCAATATTAAACCTCTGACAGTCACCTTCCCTCAGACTTCCAGATCGAAGCTGAAATGAACGATGCTAAGTTTAATACTACACCTCTAGCGTCCAAGTTATTGCTAAGTTTAACAATACACTTAAGGCCATGACTTTCCCTCGGACTTCCTAGTTAAAGTCGAGATGACCAATGCCAAGTTCAAAATTACACCTCTAGCATTACCATCACTGCCAAGTTAAACATCACACCTATGACAGTGACACTTTCAGTTATCCCAAATAAAACTGAAATGCTTTTGAGTCAAGTTAATATCACACCTCTGACTCATATTCTTGTCAAGTTAACATCACACTTCTGACAAGACTATATTCAACCCGTGAAGTTAATATCACACCTCTAACGGTAAGACTTCCCTAGATTCCCCGCGAGTCTAGTCTCACTTGTTGTTCTCCTTAACAGAACAACAAGTCTACTTAAAAAACATTGTTAGGTTAACATTACACCGTTAACAGTGTTTTCATCAATTCTCCAGTTGAGCTTAAACTTTGATAAAAGCTCATCTTCCCTGGGGGTACCAATTCAACCTGTCACTTTCTTTTATAAAGTGGCAGGCCCCCAAAATTATCTTATCTGTCAAGTTAATATCACACCTCTGACAGCATTGCTGAGTTCCTGAAATAGGGTCTCTCTCCATAAAATTTGACTCGTTAAGATTATTATCATAATTTTGACAGGTCAAAGGTTCTTTACTTCTATTCGTCTGACTTTCAATACAAAAAGAGAGTTCAAGACAACAGAAGAAGACAAAAAGAAATGTGTCACTTTTATTTATTTTCAGTCATATGAAAGTGATACAAAATGCTCTCTTATACAATAAGATTGAGTGTTAGAATAAAGGAGTACAAAGAAGTCCCTTTCTCTCTCAAAGGTTGCACTCACTCCTTGAAGCTGCTCACAACTCCAAGTACAAGATGTTTAGAAGGGCGCCAAAGTAGGATTGAACACTGTGGCGACGATCGGAAGCTGGTTGCACCACGATGCATGATGTAAACATCGAAGAAGCCTCCGGTTGACCGAGAACAATGGTGTTTCTTGAGGTAAAAAGGCAGCAGAATCTTCTGATTCCACCTGACCATCCGAAGTGGGGGTATGATCCTTCGTTGATGAACATCTCTACCTCCAGAGAGTCACCCAATGAGCATAGAGCTTTACTCGATGTCACTTCTGGGGTAAAAAGGAGGTTTTGAGACCTCACAGAGGATGCCCCTCTTTTCGATGACCTGCAGGAGGACCATACCCACCACTATATCCACCGCTACCCCCGCCGCCATGCTCCCTCTGACCATGCCATGCCAAGAAGCATGACCGGTGCATTGAATCCAAAGAGATCTTGGCGAGGGTCAGGGCCTATGACTTCTTCTCTTGTGGTCGACCGCCGAACAAGTTCGCTGGCCGAAATACCAGAGGCCCAGCGAACATGAAAAAGGATGATCAAGCCTACCTGCAAGAAGCAACAAAATTAGAAAATCCGAAGCTTAGTGTACCTCAACAGAAAACACTAAGTGACAGACGCAGCTATTGCTGAGGACTTCAGACGCAGGAATGGCCCACGCAGAGAGCCAAACTTCTGTGGAGGCAGAAACAGACGCGAATCAAAGCTGTGATATACACGGAATTTGAACGCGATCTAGTTCCACACCCATGTCTAAGATGCAAGACGTAACCACCCTTGCCAATATTGTCGCCAAAGAAAAAGACGGGTTTCTTTAATGGAATGCGCGAATCCATCTTAAATTCTGCGTCAGTCATAAGTTCTTGGAGTGTCGCCATGTCGACTTTGGAGAGTCTTTCCCTTCGCCCCTTCGGCTTGTCAGCAGTCACAGGAGCAGTCCTTTGCAACACGAAGGTCAAGTTGCGGTCAGCACCACCTACGTACCCGAAGTGACACTTTTTGGAGAGAGGATCGGCGGAATATCGCACTGCAGAAAGAGGATAACACTTGATTAGAAATCTGAAGGAAAATGATTAAGTGTCCACAACTCAAACACAGAAGTAAACTCAGACGCGGAAATCATCAAAATCTGCGTCCAGACCCGAAGGTCGCATGGAGCCCACGATTTGAAAATCTAAGACTTATGAAAAATCTCCAAGTGCTTGGACTCAGACGCAAGATTCATGAGGACCAGCGTCTGATTTCACAAGACGCAAGAATCATAAGAAATCTGCGTCCGAATCTTTCAATACTTAGAAATATTCTAAGTGTTAAAACCAAAACGCAAGGCTTGCTGAGGCCCTGTGTTCAACAAGCAGACGCAGATTCGAGCAGAAAAAGCAGCAAGGGGCATCAAACCTTCGCCTTGTTTATCGACTCAAGGACCGCATTTGAAGATCAAACATGGGCTCGAGCCCGCAGTGGCGGGTCAATTTTAAAAGAGGAGTCCAAGAGTTCAAAAAAAAAACTCTATAAACCCTTTTAATGGTGGAAGTCAAGTCCGATGGCTTTATACCTGAAATAGGGGCTTCCTGCATGGAGGAACCGCCCTTGAGTCTCAGCGACGACCGCCCGTGAAGATGGAGCAGTTTGCTTGGCCTTTGGTGCCATTGCGAATCAAAGAGCCGGTGTTAGAAGAGGTAAAGAGAATAAAGAAAGCTCCTTTCTCAAAACCCTAACAGATGCACACGAAGATGAAGGAGAGTCTAATGATGACTCTTGAAAGACTGTTGCCTTTTATAGGCACAGTGATTCGCAAAGATACGCGGCGCTCGACGCCCAGTCATCGCCTGACGCGTGGACAGCACATTAAATGCAGCGTGAAGTTCGCACGCCAAAAAGTAGGTGTCCCCTCAATTTTATAGGACACGTGGCAGCGTACTCATGACACGGATTCGCTTCCAAGAGTCGCGTCTTCATCTCTAAAAGATGCGTCCCTTCGATGGACGCACCCTTTCAACTCGGCCAAAGTCGCGTCTGCCTCATGCAGTAATAGTCGCGTTGTCATCCCTAAAGCAGTATCACCCCTGCGTCCCAAAAGAACTGGCGTTCAGTCCTTACTTCTGCAAATCGGTTCAACAGTACACTGGCACAAGCAGATGACCGTCCACCTCAGGCTTAAAGTGCACCTACGACAAGACTTAAAGCAATCGGGGAGGTTTAGACTATGCATCTAGACACTCAACATGATCAGCTTTGGTGGCTCCAAAGAGTTCTACAGTACACTCAAGAAGGCCATACTCCAAACAAGATTAAGCCCGGAGCATTGACAGTCCAGTCATAAGGGTGAGCTCAGCTAGAGTCCAAAGTATTTCGAAATCCGTCCCACTTAACTGCGGAATGTCGAAAACTTTGGAGGGGGTTCTGTAGGCTATCTAAAAATCACTAAAAAGACAAGCCATTGAAAAGCAGAATTCCAAGTTCTAGACGCAAAACTAATTTTGGCCGCGTCTCAACACCAAGGCGCGAGGGTTCAAACCCGCGTCTCAGCATCAAGGCACGAGGGTTCAAACCCGCGTCTCAGCATCAAGGCGCGAGGGTTCAAACCCGCGTCTCAGCATCAAGGCGCGAGGGTCTAAACCCGCGTCTCAGCAGCACCAAGGCGCGAGATCGAAACCCGCGTCTTAGCCGCACCAAGGCGCAAGGGTCGACATCCACGTCTTAGCCAACACTGCAGCACCAAGGCGCGTGGGTCGAAACCCGCGCCTCAGTTGTAACCGTCCCGGTTATTGGGCCAATCACGGCCCACATAACGGGAAAAGTTAGCCCCCATTATGGAGTGTTTTTAGGAGGCACGTACGCCCTGAAACCTCTATAAATAGCCCCGTTGCTATGGAGAAGGGGTCAGATTTTCTGAGAGAAGAACTCTGAGAGAAAAGAGTTTGACCTTAGAGCTTTCAAAAAGGAGGAAAGAGAGCCCAACCCTTCAAATAACTTGTTGCGTTCAAGTTAGTCTTTGCCGACAATCTCTTTGAGAGTTTTGGTCGACAGAGCTGTGTTACTCCGTCAACCACCCGAAGAGAAGAGCCCCGGAAGATCTCAACGTTCACCCGGTCAACGGAGAACAAGATTCACTCTCCACCGCCACTTGAAGAACCCAGCCTTAAATAAAGAGAGGATTCAAGACTCAACATCCTCCCTCCCTTGTAGTCGGAAAACTGTTTTGTTGTAATCTTTCAATTGATCCAAGGAAATTTTACACCGAATTTATTTCCGTGCGCGTACAAAGGTAGCACGTATCGATTCAAGAGCTCGCGTGTTAAGATCGCATCAAGTACTCAAAGAGAAGTTCAAGTTTGGACCAAGTCGAGATGGAGAAGAAGATTTTCAAGAGAAGATTTGCAAGAAGGTTTGGGTCATGTTTGTAAGTTTAAGATTTTGTTTTAAGATAAAATATAAAGGATAGCTTAGCTGTGATTGCTTAAGCTCTTATACACACATACACACTAAACATTTCATGTTAAATAGTTTTAGTTTTTAGAAAATACAGTTTTGTTTTGGTTTTCAAAGAATACATCTTTTGGCTTCATGAATAGATTTCATCAAAACAAGTTTACATAATTAATATGTATATTAAATTTCATTCATATACATTGATGGTTCAATATGTTTAGAAAAACTTATTTGATATCTCTAGTTCATGGTTTCAAGTTTTGTATTTAAAAACTTATTTTGAGCTTATTGTAAAAAATAAGTATATTTCATCTTCTATGAGTATTGGATCATTTTCACACACACTATACTTCAAATGAGTTTTAATATCTTGTTTTTGTATGCGAACAAGTTTTGAGCAAAAATCAATTTTTCATTTCAAAGTTTGTTTTTGAAAAATACGATTTTTGGTTTAAGCTTTATATTCTATGTCTCAAAAATAATTCAAATTGTTTGTAATATGTGTTGATCTTTGATCACACATATTTGTACTTCAAAGTATTTCAATCAACCTATTTTTGTGAAATTTATGAGATTTAAATAGAATTTTTATGGGTTTTCAAGTTAGAATCTTAAACCCTTGTATTTCAGGATTTGGGCTGCTGTCGGCCGACCGAACGGTCGACCGAAGCATTGGCTCGGTCGACCAACCAGTAAACCGACGTTGCACATAAACGTAGACGTTGCCTTTAGGGCCGGTCGATCGACTAATCAAACCCCACTCTTTGGTTTGGTCGGTCGACCTGGCGGTCAACTGACAGGGCAAGTGGCTTAGGGATGGTCGACCGTGCGGTCAACCAGCAACCTCAACGGTTGTTTTTATGACCTTGGTCGGTGACCGATCGGTCGACCGACGGGTCATTCTGGCCAGAAAACTGTGCCCAAGGATAATTTTCTAAACCCTATACATATTGGGTCTTTTGGCCAAATTTGGGTAAGATTTTCATAAGTTTTTTTGAGAGCTCTTCTACAGAGTTTCTCAACAAGTTTTAGAGCTTCATTTTCATATCCAAAAGAGAGTTCAAAAGTGTTTATCTTAAGTTTTCATAAGCATTCTCTTGAGTTTTTCCTCCACAAATCTATCTTGTTTTCTCACACAAGCTTGAGCTCTCCATTGCCATATCTATCCTATTTAGATCCTTATTATGAGAGTTGTTTTT
Source organism: Agave tequilana (assembly GCA_038442645.1). Lineage (NCBI taxonomy): Eukaryota > Viridiplantae > Streptophyta > Magnoliopsida > Asparagales > Asparagaceae > Agave > Agave tequilana. The sequence continues at coordinate 117,620 of JAVJIF010004195.1, forward strand.
GTGGTCAAGAGAAGTGATCATAAGTGTTTCACCCCTCGTATTTGAGGTGATGTAGAGGTTGTGGCCTTGGCGAGCTTGTGGGTTCGCGTGTGTTGTTCTTGAGGGAACAAGTGAGGGGCTTACGGGTCCAAGAGTTTTTGGGGGAGCTCGTTGTAGGTATTGCAGCACCAAGTGATCTTACGGGACCGATTATAGTGGAAATCCTTCATTGCGGTAATGGCGGAGACGTAGAGCAAGTGGCTCGAACCTCGAAACAATTCTCCTATATTTGCGATTATTCATCTCTCTCTCAACTCACTTGTGTTTAATATCTTGCATATTCATACTGATCTTATCTTTATATGCTTGATATTTATTTCTGCCTTACTGATATATTTGCTTGGGATTATTTACTCACACTAATGGCACCTCAACTTTCAATCTAGAGGAATCTTGAGGAGTAAGCTCATGGCCCTTCACCAGGAATTCAGCTTCACTATTTGGTTATACGTTGTGTGTAATTTTAGTCTGCATAATAGTTTTTTATTCCACATTATTTTGGCATTAGACTAGCAAGTCACCTATTCACCTCCCTCTAGGTGATGTATAGTATGCATATTTCATCAAGGTAAAAATATCAAGACTAAACTACTTTTTCAATTTTCCTCCTAAATCTAAAAATCAAACAAATAATCTTATTTTGACCAAGTGTTAGGAGATCTTAATTATGATTTTATTATTCCTTAAAATTAACTTAATTTCTTTCAACAATAAATTAAAGTATTGCTTTTTTAAAAAAAATTTAAAAGAAAAAATTTATTAGTAAACCTACCTATGTTAGCATGTTAGTAAACCCTTTCTCATACCTATCTCATATATTGTCCTAAATGTATGATTGTATGCATGTATGCATGAAAAAGACAAAAGGGAAGGCAAAATGTTGCCTCAAGGTGGTGGTTCCGGTGGTAGCTGGATTGGGCCAAGTATTGCTACCCAATCTAAATATTGTGGATCATCAAATAATCCCCCTTTTGTGATCTCTTTCTAATGTACATTGTTATTATCCTCCAAATAAATAGGATCATGCACGACCCCAACATTGAAACTATCTTGGTTGTATGACTAATCTTAGAATCCATCTCAGGGTCATCATTGTCTACATCATTGTACATCTTGGTCCAACAATAGAATTTGACTTGATGAAGTGATTGATTTGGGCCTAAGAATGATAGGATTGGGAACCAATACTGGCTCAGAAAAATCAAATTTAGGATTGAAAGTCAGGTTTGGTTGAAGCGGAGGCTGCAAATCAAAGAACTCAAGTTCATATTCATGATCCATCAAATGAATGTGACTACCCAAAATAGGTGATCCAATTTAATAATATACGGGTACTGAAATTAATGTTGGCCTGAGAATTCGGTCCAAATGGGGTAAAGACACCAGAGTAAATATAAATTCAAAGTTTAGAATTAAATCATAAAGTTGAAGATCGGGTTCGCATTCACAATCCAGTTCAATCTCATTGAAGTTAAAACTTACCAATTTGTCCAAGGGTTGGAATTGATCAAGTTCATATTGGTGCGATGAAATTGTATCTTGATCAAGATCTTCAAGACACCATGATTCGTCAGTTTCGTCAATAGAGCTAGGTGAATTAGATATGGTCAAAAAAGTGTTGGCCCAAAGGCCTCCCACTCTAGTTTTGATGATGATTAACTCATGTAGTTATGTTTACTAATAATCTTGTGCTGTTTAAGTTTCAGATCATTAACCAAGATATTAGTTGGTAATTAGCTTCAACAAGGTGTTTAGAAGCTTTTCATGATGATTCCAGGGCCAAAGCTTCATGATCACACATTGCCTAGCCCATGGATGGAGTTTTGGAGCAAGTCTACTTGAAGATGAAGATCGTCAAGAAGACTTAGGTATCCATAGTTTAGATAGTGTGTTTTTAGATCCATTTGTAAAGTTTAGTATAGTTGATATGCTCAAGTGCACACAACACACAAAAGATTTATGTTTTGGATTTTGATTTTCATGAATAGTAGATCAAAATAAGCTTAAATAGTTTTTATGTATATTAGATATGTTCTAGATATACATACATGGTTTTAACTTCCTATACAAGCTTATTTTGATGTCCCTATTCATGTGTTGAAAAATCAAGTTTGATAAAAATACAAGTTTTGTTTTTGATAAAATTTGCAAGACTCAAAAATGAATTTATATGATTAATATATGTCTTGAAAATTTTATCACAAGTTTGTGTTTCCATATAAAATGATAAAACTATTTTTTGTGATTTTTTAGAAGTGTTAAAAGATTTTTAGAAAAATATTTTCCCAGTTTTTCTGACCCAGTTTTTGTTCCAGGCTTTAACCAAGTCGACTAGTAGCCTGACTAGTCGACTAAGGCTGAGGTCGGTCGACCGGGCCGGTCGACCGACGTGCACAAATCTGTGCACGTTTGGAGGCACTGGGACGGTCGACCGTGCCGGTCGACCGGGGCACTTACAGTGCTCTCTGTTTGTTTCGGTCGACCGGGCCGGTCGACCGCAGTTGCCCAACGGTCATATTTCCGACCGTTGGCGGTCGACCGGGCCGGTCGACCGTTGCCTGTCAGAGCTGCCAGCTCAGCTCTAACGGCTAGTTTTGTATTGGGGCTATATATACCCTATCTCTTCATAGTTTTTGTACAAGTTTTTAAGGGCAAAAATTCCAGACTTTCCCTAGTGTTTTAAAGAGTTTTCAAAAGTGTTTTGAGCTTTAAACTTCCAATTTGATTTGTGTTTTAGGTTTTTGAAAAATCAAAGAAAATAGGAATTTGGGATATTTGTATTAGTTTTCATTCTCTATCTTTTACAAGAGTTTTCCCAAGTATTTTCTTTGTTGCTTGTTTCCAAAAACACCTAGTTTTCCACACTTGAGCTATCTTCTATCCTAATCTATTAGGATCATTTGTTTTGTGAAAAAAGAAAAAGAAAAGAGGTTTGTGGTTGAAAGAGACCACTTATTGTAAACCCTTGATTTCTTGGTTGCTCCCTCTTTGGTAGAGGTTGAGGTTGTGATTTGGGTTATTGGTTTGCTCCCTCTAGAGAGAGGTGGAGTTTAGTTGTAAACCCTCTTCGGTAGAGGGGTTGGTTGTTGTTGTTGTTATTGTTGTTTGGCTACGGGCCTACCCCTCGGTTGTGAGGTGGTTGTTTGAGAGAGGAGTTAGGTACTCCATTGTTGTAAAAATCCTTCTCGGTGAAGGTTCCCTCAGTGGGAGTCCTCGGTGGACGGTATAGTGGATTGGAAATCCTACACGGTGGTGTAGGCGGGGATGTAGAGCAAGGGTGCTCGAACCTCGAAATATATCTTTGTGTTTGCGTTTGATTCACTTGTCTCTAAACTCTCTCTTTACATTTGTGCAAAGCATTATTCTCATTGCCATATCATACATATCATATATTGCTTGTGTTGCCTTGCATTGTTTCATATTGCTATATTACTTATATGCTTGGTTGTTTGTGTGTGCCTCACTTGTACCTAATCAACAAGAGCTTCACATAGCACCTCAACCCATTCAAGGGGAATCAAGAGGAGTTAGTCCAGAGCCCTTCACGGAGAATTCGGCTACACTTGTTGATTGTACTAAGTGTGTTGCAAAATTTGCATTAGCTTTCGCATTTAGCGCACTTAGTTTTGCATTTAGTTTTAGATTAGCACTAACACCTATTCACCCCCCTCTAGGTGTTTCCCCTTTTCAATTGGTATCAGAGCCGAGTGCTCTGTTTTTAGGTCTAACAACCTAGAGTTAAAGATCCTCATTTTAGGCTAATCTTGTTTGCATTTGCTTGTTTGCACACTCATATAGTTTACCATGGCTTTCATGACCCCACATATGTTTGACCCTTCCAACATTCATGTTTGGAAGATTAGGATGACCGTTTATTTACAAACCCTAGGTCATAAAGTTTACCTTGCCATTACCAAAGAATCCTTCCTTAGTGATAGCAATCATATAGGGGCCAATGCACAAGCCCTAGAGGCCATTAGAAGCACATTATTTAAAGATTATCTTTTACGTGTTTCTAACTTTGATTCCGCCTTTGCAGTGTGGAATTTGTTGACAACAACCACCACCTCCTCCGAGCTTCAAGTGCAAATTCAAGAAGAGGAATCTAGTGGAGAGTCCGAGTCACAATGCTTCATGGTCCAAGGGAATGACTCCCTTGAGGTACATTCGGAACCCCACTTAGATAATGATGATTGTGCTAGTTCTTCAAATGATTTTGTTGATCCCTATGCCTTGAATGAAGAACTATCTATTGTATGTGAAAAATTAATAGAAAATTATAAGATTTTGAAAAAGAAAAGTCTAGAAATTGAAAATGAAAATAAGAGTTTGCATTCTAGACTTGATTGTGTTTTGCAAGAGAAGGTTGAGGTCTATAATGAAAGGGATTCATTGAGATCTCAATTGAACTTGCACTAAAAGAAAATGAATTTTTAAAAACCAAAAATGATTGCCATGTTATTTTGAAGAAAAATGAAAACTTGTCTTCTAAAATTGATTTTGTTTTAAAAGAAAATGTTGATTTAAAAAAGAAAATTATTTCCATTTCAAATGATTTAGATGTGTGTTTAAAGAAAAATGAAGTTTTGCAAAATAAAATTGATGCACATGTTTGCCATGCTAGTGTAACTTCTTCATCTATTCTACCTAATGCATGTACCTCTTCTTCTAAGATTAATGATGATATTTGCTTGCTTAAGAAGAAGGTTGATTGTTTGGGCTCCACTATGAGCAAATGTGCTAAGAACCACTCACGCTTGGAAACCTTGGTTCGTAAGAAACAAGTTCCAACTTTTATGCATGCACACCCTCCACGGCATACACATGCTCCACACGGACACCATCAACACATGTATGCTCATGTGTACACATGTACACATTGTGGCCGAAAAGGCCATCTTGCTAAATTTTGTTTTGATAGAATACATGTTTTTAATTTAGCAAAGAAGTTTGTTTGGGTTAGAGAAAGTACTAACCCCCATGGACCCAAGAAGATATGGGTACCAAAGACCACCCCTCCTATTATTTTTGATGTAGGTGTGGGCTCTCACATGACGTGAGAGTGATGACACCTTGGAGTGGATGCGTTCCGGACTTAAAGGAGATCAATTGGATGCATCACCTTCAAGGGAAGGTTTGGTGGAGAGGACCACCATGTTTTGGAGACAAGGAGAGTTGCCTTCTAGGTTTTGGTAACAATTCTTAACTCCTTATTATTGTTTACATGCCTTCATATTGATGTTTTATAGCATGTTTTCATTGTCTATGGATTAGTGTGTAAATATCATGTTTATTAGATCCTTGACATACATGTATAGTATTTGAGACATACATGCTTATATGAACCCATACTTAGTGTTCTCACCTTTGTTTAAACTATAATGTACATCATGAATCTAATACATGTGAATTTACATAGTGATCATGTTTTAGTTTTATCATGATGATTTTTATATTGTGTTTTGATACTTCATGTGTTGATTACATGTTTAGATGTTAGTTCTCATTAAGACTAGTTATATACTTGTGCATATAGTGGGCCACAAATAAATTTATATATGTTTGGGCTTGAATGCTTATTTGAACCAATTAGATGTGCTAGTATAGTCTAGTTTTGATGATTCATACATTTTAAACTTGTATTCTCATTTTTGGATTTGTTTTATGAGTTTTCACTTCATGTATATGTTTGTATTGCCAAACTTTAAGATATACATGTATACCCTTGAGTCATTTGCCTTTCATGCAAATCTATATATGGACTCAATTGTATTTAGGGATATGTATGTATACTTATTATGTTGACAATTCATACATATACCTTGAAATGAAATTCGTTTTGATGAAGATTTAGCTTTTCTTGATTTTGTGTTTAATTGTTTAACTTCATGTATATGTCTATCTTGTCCAAATTATTAGATATACATGATTATCCTTTTTGAGCCACGTGCCTTAAGGCATATATTTTGTGGACTCGTTGTGTTTTGGATATGTATGTATATTTTAATTTGTACTTGACATACATATGCCATGAAGATTAAATAAGTTTTGATGATTTTCGTGTTTTCAATGTTTAAGGAATATTTGAGCTTAATTGAATATTTTCATGATTATGATATTCACACTTTATTTGTACACTCACTTTTATTGCTTCCTCATGTTTTGTTTTCATGAGTCAAAATTATGCTAAATTGGATGAGAGTGTTGATTATCACGTGGATTTCATGTTTTTATGAAAATTATTTTTAGTTTATTCCTTACTTGAAGGATTTCGCACTAATTAACAAGTTTTTCATTTTGACTAGTTCGTATTCTTCAATTTGGTAGTGATTTTCAAACAAAACTACATTTTCAAATCTATTTTTGAAAACCCCTACCATCCATGGGCGGATGGATGGGAGATCATGGTCTTGTATGCTTTAAATGAAAATCATTTAAAACTTGAACCTTGATTGGGAGGTATTGTAATTAGATGTATACACTTGAACTTATTGCTATGTCAATTGGTATCATTGAACTCTTTCAATTGGTATCATTTTGATCCTTTTGTATACTCATATGTTTATTGTGTATGTATATTTTCAATTGGTATCATCTATTGGTGATTGGTACTCATTCTATTTCATACACATATACTTGTTTTATTTGTGCTTAAGATATAAATCTTTCACAAAATCTTGTTTATGCTAGTGCTTGAGTTTCAATTTTATTTTAATTGATTATTTTAAATTGGTATCAAGCTCATGCATCCTTTTAGTTGGTATTTCATAAAGGGGGAGAAAATTAATTTTGTCTTTCAATTGGTGATTCTTCAATGGTATTTGTTTCCCACTCCCTTACTTTATGATTGAAAATTTCATATTGGTATCATATGTTTAATATGAAAATTATTTATAATTGGTATCAAAATTTTGTTTAGACATTCAAAATTTATTATGTTTAATTTCAATTGATATCAAGATGTTTCATGTGTTTTTGCTTAAAATTGGCATCTAAAATTTTTTTTTTTAAAAATACAAAAGTTTTGATTTGTATTGACTATATGCATATAGATTCATGATGAGTGTATCTTGTATTGAAGAGCTTAACATCTCTTCGTTATGTGGTACACGTGTGTAGGGGGAGCTTCACATCTCCTCTTATGCATTACATAGTGTGTGTTATGTGAATTAGGGCTTAACATCCCTCCTTCATGTAATGCATATGTGTAGGGAAGCTAACTTAGCGTCTTCCTCTTTATGAATGTATATAACATATAACATCTATTGATCTTTGTTTATTGATATCAAGATGCTTCATTGACATATTTATCTATTGATATCATATTGTTTATAGTCACCCCTTATTGATCTTGTTTTTGTTTTAGACAAAAGGGGGAGAACATTGTTTTATTGTTTTTGATTGACTTAAAAGGGGAGAAAGATTTTTACCCCTCATTTTATTGTTTGGATTGTTTAACCCCTTCTTGATCTTTTTGTTTGACAAAAAGGGGGAGAAAAATTTGTTTGATTTGATTTTACTTTGAACTCTTTGTTGATGATTGACAAAAAGGGGGAGAAGTATTTGAGTTTATATGCATGTTTTCATTGCTTAAGGGGGAGAAGTATTTGTCTTCCTTATTATTTAGGCATATATGTTTTTGTATTGCAAATAGGAGAAAAAGATTTTGATTTATGCTTGTTACATGTTTTATCTCCATACTTGCATACATATTCATGTGCTTCATTCCATATCTTATTATTTATGTCTATGCATGAGTTAAGGGGGAGCTTCTTTGAAGCTTAACTTTAATCCATGCATATATAACTCCATGAGTTTTGTCATCATCAAAAAAGGGGGAGATTGTTGGCCCAAAGGCCTTCCACTCTAGTTTTGATGATGATTAACTCATGTAGTTATGTTTACTAATAATCTTGTGTTGTTTAAGTTTCAGATCATTAACCAAGATATTAGTTGGTGATTAGCTTCAACAAGGTGTTTAGAAGCTTTTCATGATGATTCCAGGGCCAAAACTTCATGATCACACATTGCCTAGCCCATGGATGGAGTTTTGGAGCAAGTCTACTTGAAGATGAAGATCGTCAAGAAGACTTAGGTATCCATAGTTTAGATAGTGTGTTTTTAGATCCATTTGTAAAGTTTAGTATAGTTGATATGCTCAAGTGCACACAACACACAAAAGATTTATGTTTTGGATTTTGGTTTTCATGAATAGTAGATCAAAACACGCTTAAATAGTTTTTATGTATATTTTATCTCCATACTTGCATACATATTCATGTGCTTCATTCCATATCTTATTATTTATGTCTATGCATGAGTTAAGGGGGAGCTTCTTTGAAGCTTAACTTTAATCCATGCATATATAACTCCATGAGTTTTGTCATCATCAAAAAGGGGGAGATTGTTGGCCCAAAGGCCTTCCACTCTGGTTTTGATGATGATTAACTCATGTAGTTATGTTTACTAATAATCTTGTGTTATTTAAGTTTCAGATCATTAACCAAGATATTAGTTGGTGATTAGCTTCAACAAGGTGTTTAGAAGCTTTTCATGATGATTTCAGGGCCAAAGCTTCATGATCACACATTGCCTAGCCCATGGATGGAGTTTTGGAGCAAGTCTACTTGAAGATGAAGATCGTCAAGAAGACTTAGGTATCCATAGTTTAGATAGTGTGTTTTTAGATCCATTTGTAAAGTTTAGTATAGTTGATATGCTCAAGTGCACACAACACACAAAAGATTTATGTTTTGGATTTTGGTTTCATGAATAGTAGATCAAAACAAGCTTAAATAGTTTTTATATATATTAGATATGTTCTAGATATACATACATGGTTTTAACTTCCTATACAAGCTTATTTTGATGTCCCTATTCATGTGTTGAAAAATCAAGTTTGATAAAAATATAAGTTTTGTTTTTGATAAAATTTGCAAGACTCAAAAATGAATTTATATGATTAATATATGCCTTGAAATTTTTATCACAAGTTTGTGTTTCTATATAAAATGATAAAACTATTTTTGGTGATTTTTTAGAAGTGTTAAAAGATTTTTAGAAAAATATTTTTCCAGTTTTTCTGACCCAATTTTTGTTCCAGGCTTCAACCAAGTCGACTAGTAGCCTGACTAGTCGACTAAGGCTGAGGTCGGTCGACCGGGCCGGTCGACCGACGTGCACAAATCTGTGCACGTTTGGAGGCACTGGGACGGTCGACCGCGCTGGTCGACCGGGGCACTTACAGTGCTCTCTGTTTGTTTCGGTCGACCGGGCCGGTCGACCGCAGTTGCCCAACGGTCATATTTCCGACCGTTGGCGGTCGACCGGGCCGGTCGACTGTTGCCTGTCAGAGCTGCCAGCTCAGCTCTAACGGCTAGTTTTGTATTGGGGCTATATATACCCCATCTCTTCATAGTTTTTGTACAAGTTTTTAAGGGCAAAAATTCCAGACTTTCGCTAGTGTTTTTAAAGAGTTTTCAAAAGTGTTTTGAGCTTTAAACTTCCAATTTGATTTGTGTTTTGGGTTTTTGGAAAATCAAAGAAAATAGGAATTTGGGATATTTGTATTGGTTTTCATTCTCTATCTTTTACAAGAGTTTTCCCAAGTATTTTCTTTGTTGCTTGTTTCCAAAAACACCTAGTTTTCCACACTTGAGCTATCTTCTATCCTAATCTATTAGGATCATTTGTTTTGTGGAAAAAGAAAAAGGAGGTTTGTGGTTGAAAGAGACCACTTATTGTAAACCCTTGATTTCTTGGTTGCTCCCTCTTTGGTAGAGGTTAAGGTTGTGATTTGGGTTATTGGTTTGCTCCCTCTAGAGAGAGGTGGAGTTTGGTTGTAAACCCTCTTCGGTAGAGGGGTTGGTTGTTGTTGTTGTTATTGTTGTTTGGCTACGGGCCTACCCCTCGGTTGTGAGGTGGTTGTTTGAGAGAGGAGTTAGGTACTCCATTGTTGTAAAAATCCTTCTCGGTGAAGGTTCCCTCGGTGGGAGTCCTCGGTGGACGGTATAGTGGATTGGAAATCCTACACGGTGGTGTAGGCGGGGATGTAGAGCAAGGGTGCTCGAACCTCGAAACATATCTTTGTGTTTGCGTTTGATCCACTTGTCTCTAAACTCTCTCTTTACATTTGTGCAAAGCATTATTCTCATTGCCATATCATACATATCATATATTGCTTGTGTTGCCTTGCATTGTTTCATATTGCTATATTACTTATATGCTTGGTTGTTTGTGTGTGCCTCACTTGTACCTAATCAACAAGAGCTTCACATAGCACCTCAACCCATTCAAGGGAATCAAGAGGAGTTAGTCCAGAGCCCTTCACGGGGAATTCGGCTACACTTGTTGATTGTACTAAGTGTGTTGTAAAATTTGCATTAGCTTCCGCATTTAGCGCACTTAGTTTTGCATTTAGTTTTAGATTAGCACTAACACCTATTCACCCCCCCTCTAGGTGTTTCCCCTTTTCAAAAAGTACCAGGTAGAGTTTCCTCAATCCTAGCATTTTCAATATTTTTCAAACGAACCAGTTGTGCTTCTAACCTATCGAGATAATGGATGTAATTATTTTGGTTTTGAATCATATATGAATTTAGGGTTTGAGACCTTTGAATAGATCGTGAGTCTTCCAATTTATGAATTCGTCGCTCAAACTCTTCTAAGACTTTTATCTTCTTTTCCCAATTAAATGGTTCTTCTATAAGTTTAAAAAAAGGTATATGAAAATAATTGTCGGAAAGGAAGTTGACAATGTGGCTCGGGGGTATGGTATCTCCATTCACTCAGTGAAGAGTAATAATGATTGTTCCAGTCTTATTCATAATATGGGAACTGAGGCATGTATTAATTTTGATAAGACCAATCAAGCATGCTGGGTTGATCAAAGTTATGATATGCCGGGTTAGTAATATCTAATTCAAAAGAGGTCGGGGTGTAATATAGATTATCATTAAAATTGAAAAAATTATTGTAATAAGCCATATCACACAAGAAATATTAAAAACAAAGGGAAACAAATAAATAAAAATAAAAAAATCTAGCCTAAATTAGGGTAGACCTGAGACCTAGACTACTCCTAATTTAGATTATCCGCAGGAGGTATATTGTCGAATCGGATCACGAGTTAATCGGCTAGGTAGGTGGCAAGATCGGTGGGAGGTATCCGTCAAAAACGGACCTAATTATGCCAAACCACCAACCTTCAAGGTTTTACCTCTCAATCCCCTACCTAGTCAGCAATTTGACAGGAGTCAAATTCGAACAACTTCCTCTTTAAGTTAATCTCCTAATGAATCTGAGAAGTCTTTAAGGCCAACATCTATTCAAATTTAAATTTAAGCTTAGGTTGATGAGTGAGGAGATGGTTTGTGGGCCAAGAAAGGGTAATGACTTTCCCACCTTATCTTGTTAGGGGTTTTGCCCTTAAGTTGATTTTGTGCAAGTGTGCAAAATAATAGAATAGTATCACTCAAAGCAATTAAATCACCACAAGTGTTTCCTAATCTAGATACTATACAGACTTACCTCAATCTCCAGCATCTTCAACAGTAATTTAAAATACACAGAATTAAATGAATGCTCTAGGATACAATGTCTAATCGTGTTTTAAAAACTTACAAGCATGAGTTACTATTGAATTAGAATTAGTATATATAATAGCCTAACAAGGAAAAAAAATAACTGCAAAAGCTTGAGAATTGCAATTCAATTACCATGCAAAGAAGAAGGATGACCAACTCAACGCGACTTTTGCCGCGTTCCAGCGTCTTTGTGGTGGAGTTAAGTGTTCTGCCTTCTAAGATAGAGTCACCAAGCCTCTGTTAATATTCTGCAATATTCAATTCATATCATTTGCCCCTGTACATGAAAACAGAAAAGAAAAGTTACAAAAAATTGTATACCATTTTCTCCCTGGCAACGGCGTCAAAATTTGATTGCCGAAAAACAGAGATAAAGTTAAGAGTTAGAAGGATGTTATTTGAATGTCGATTAAATCTCTGCCTTTCGCAATTTATCAACGGTAATAAGGGTTATGCGGGTTAAATCCACAAGGAGAAATGCGATAGAAGCTTTTCAGTATCTTTTTACAAACTAGATTAGTTAATTTGTTCTTCTTTGTGTTAAAATAAAAAGTTAGAAATCTAAGTTAAGTCAAAGAGATAAAAGAATAAAATAGAGTTGGATTAGGGTTTTGATATTAGAAAGAAGAAAGATGGATTACTAATCATCTACTACCACTAACTTACTAACCTATGCTAGATTAAACTTCACTTTAAATCATAAAAATTATATCTTAGAATTGCATTCAATTCAAGTAAGATACATAAGATGGAGAAACCCTAATTGAAATAATCACTAACCAATACCTAACATTAAATCACAAAAGTTTCTCAAGCATAGAATAAGAAGAATAACCAACATTAAACTATCAATGCTATCTAAGTATAGAATAAGAAAAATTATTGAAAAGTATTAGTAAATAATAGATTTAACTATCATCATGTGCCTTTAAGAGTATTAGCTATTTCTAGGGTTTAAGCATGCATAGCATCCAATCGGTTTATTCTAACATAGAGCTAGAAGTAGCGGTGGAAGAGACTAGTAAACATAAAAAAGACTAGCTACTCATGATAAAAATCAAGAAAGTATGATAGATGAGATAGCAAGTAAATAAAGATAAATTAGAAAGAAAAATATTGTTATTAATACTGTCCCCTTCAATTACAAAGAGCCTACTTCTTTACAAAGCTTGAACTAGAAGTAAAGTAGAACTAAAATCTAAAAATTATAAAAGAAATTTGGAAGAAAAATTAAAAAAATTCTAGGTTCTGATATAGAGATACTTGATTATGAGATATTTCAGCTCATTAACTAGGCTTCAAAGCTAATCACAATAAGATATAAATTAGAAGGTTTCTTACTTTAATAGAGAATTCAATCTTGCAGCAAGTCAACGTGTGGATTGCTGAATATGACTCAAATAATGACTGAATTGGATAGAGTGATAAAAATAAACATTGTAGCCCTTCAAGTTGTCTTTCTGTAGCATCTTAAATCATCGGACTTGAATATTTGTAGTGAAAATTATGATCCGAATATTAAAAGGTGTACAGTCTGAATCCGAGTCTGAATTGATTTTGAACTTCATTTAATATGAATTATCCTCCTTATCCCTACTAGGATTAGTTTTATCCCATCCATCTTCTAAAAGTATATCTTCTGGTATTGAATTTGAATTTTGAAGATGATATATCATTTTCTCCTCTTGATTTCAAATTTATTTAAATTGAAATTCAAATTTAGATAGGATTAGGGATAAAATAGAAGTTTATTGTATCCTTATCTTCTCATTTAAGTAACTACATACCATAATCAAAAAGAGGGTTAAATAACAGTATTAAATAAAGAATAATCAAAGATAAATGTGCAAATTTGACAATAATAATGCAAAATTGAGATGCAATCAGTAATCTATTGCTATAAAAGTTGAATGACAATGGATACAGTGGAAGTATCGATATGTACACAATAATATAATAGTATGTATCATATTTAATATTGTTTTAGATGAGATATAAAGTAATATAAGTATATTCATTTAGTTTATTCTTAACCGCATCCATTTTTACATATTCGATTAATATCCGCATCTGATCTACTAATATCCGATCTATATCCTATATCTGATTTTGGCGGATACGGATATCATTTTTACATCCATCAATATACTTATCCATCGCCGTATCCGAAAGTTGGGTGCGGATATGGATATGGTAAAGACATTATCTAATCCATTCCCATCCGATGGTACCCCTAATTGCAATTGATGCTTTTTATAGTATTATAGATTAATAATATACTCCAAGTTACAACATATTTATTCAAAACTGTGGTACTATTAGCTCTAAGTTCTCTATTTCAAACCTTATTGTTCATCTTAAAGAGTGTTTTACTTGACAATTTATTTGCTCGAAAGAATTTCCGACGTCCCCAAAGTGACTCTCATTTTTTTTCTTTTTCTTTTTTGCCTTTGGAGAGAGAGATCAAAGGGGATTTCAACGAATTCTATATGAATTTTATGTGACGAACTTGAAGCCTCTCATCTCTTCTAAAATTAAAGGATGACAGAGGTCACGTAGGGCTATTTTGACATTTATATTTGAAGCAAAAGCATTTGAAGACGCATAAAAATTAAGAAGAAAATCATGTTATATTTTTAAAATTTTATTAAAAATATTAAAATCTAGAAATTTTTTATTTCTCGATATGGAGGAGCTCCAACATGTGACAAACAAACAAGTTAAAAGTTCTTCAAATTGCTCGAAATCCCATAAAATACTCTAGATTTTTGAAGTCACTTTAGGATTTCGTCCTTTTTCGTAACATACTCAAGTAATTAGGTTTTTAGATTGTTGGATTGGATTGTCCATCGAACTCACACAATCTCGATGTGGAGCATCACTTAAACTTGCTTTCTAACATATTAAAATAAGAATCGTCAATTAAAGTCTAGCTCACTAGCAAAAAGATGAGAGTGAGTTGTGAGAAGTCTTACGTTCAAGTACGGTTATAGTCTAATATTAAAAAAAATGACATTATAACAAGAATACATTTTAATAATTTCTATTTTTTCTTTTAGATATTATTAAGTTGATGATTTTATGTATAACTAAGATTTTTTTTGACGCGCGAGTTTAACTCACCCGAGTTGCAAATCTACTCAGATATGCAGGAATCCGAGAAAGTCGAGTTTTTAAGCTCAATGCATTAGAGTTGAGCTACAAACCTCGATATCAAATTTTAGAGGAGTTGACCTTCACCTGATTTCTCTAGATATTTGTTAATGCATTGGAGAACTAATTCTTAAAATAAAGAACAGATTGGGCTGAATATTTCTAAAATCAAAATTCTAATGCCCTGGAAAGAACTGTTAATTATAGCCACCAAACTAATATTAACATGTTGCTAATTGATGATGAGAAAATATTTTCCTAGCTGTATCTTTAGTCCTCTACCAATTGAGAAAGCATACTATTTGCATTCGACTCATGAAACACATAGGCAGACAAAAAGAAACAAATTGTTCTCTCATAAGATCTAACTGAGATTTTGTATCCTATATCAAATGCACTCTTGGAGTACGCTCCTCTGTCGCTTCTCCTCGCCTTCTCCTCAAACCCACCTCCATCATCATTTTTTCTGATAACATGACGATATAACATTCTCCTCCTCCATCACATCACCACCACAACCATCTTTGTTATCACATCTTCCACTACCATCTTCTAACCTAAAATCCTTTTCCAATTTGCGTCCAAATCTTAGCTGAACCCCCTCTTTTTCTTCCTTTCCACCTCCTCCTCCCATCATCGTATCCCCCAGCCTCATCCTCCTCTCCACCTTTTCTCCACCATCACCGTCATCTCAACTTATTTAGAGTTTGCTTTCTAGCATGCTAAGATAAGAATATTTTTTAATAATCTTTATTTTAGTGTTCACAAAATTGAAAACATTCGTAATAGTTATTAGTCTAAATGAATTTACTTTTTTATTATTTAATCAATTCAATTTATTTTATTTATATAAGTAATAGTAAATTAACAATTTTATGCATAATTAAATATTATTTACTTTTGTTTTCGCCCGCGAGTTTAACTCACCCGAGTTCTCCCAATATCGTCGGATTTGTTTAGCCCGAGCTATGAAACATTAAAACAATGCATCAGAGTTAGGCTCTGGATTTATTATGGGCTGTCCCACTAACCGGCTATTTATATGGGCTTTACGACTTCGGGCCTCCACTCAGTAATCATTAGACTGGGCTTCTTGGGCTCGGCTTGATCTTTCTTCATACTTATGATAGAATGTTCAAGGCCGAAGCTACGGCCCAGCATGGTCTGTTTTTTTTTTATATAAGTTGTATTATTTATTTCTAAGTTTTTAATAAAATAGTACCCAATTGACATGAAAATGTCATGATGAAATGATGAAATGATCACAATTGTGACTCGCCTCATACGATATGAATGAAGTTCAATCGAAGATGATAGATCATCCAATGTTGATAGAAAGAAGTCCAGAGGTAAGAATATAAATATAGAAATCACTATATTTTATTTGAATGGCTAGCAATTTTGACAGGATATTTATATTGTAACCAAATCCTCTTCCCAGTTTATGTAATGATTTAGAAAATTTCATTAAACTTCCATTGTTATATTTAAAAGTACTCAGATATTAGGGGCAACCAAATTCGATTAACAAATTTATGTGATCTTGAAAGAAGTTCTCTCCTAATCATAATTAGCTAGTAAAATTTTAAAAAATTATTATTTTTAAAATTTTACATTTTTTCTTTAAGAAAAAGTAATATTTTACATTGTTATTTTGTTAAACATCTCTTTAATGAAAACCGATGTCTTGAACCCATCTGTTTTGCTTTAAACAAAATATCGAATGAATAATTGATATACAAACTCAAAACAAGAATCTTCAAAATTCATTGAAGCAGGCCCCGACAACATATGGGATCTGATAAAGAGACTGTCAACGTGAGATAGACACGCACCGCTTGGTGCATAAATGGATTCTTAATCTGCATCTGAGCCACCATGCAAATTGCGGTATTAAACGATGAGAAAGTAATGAGTTTGTTCGTACTTGTGTAATTCAAATCTGATTCGTGTTTCGGAGCTCTGGTTTACATTCAAATCAATCTAAGCATGTAATTGTTACTGCGTAGTGAGGGAGAATTAAAAAAAAGAATGAATAAAAGTATAAGATTGCTAATAAAATAAATTAAGGTTTTTGTTCTCTTATTTAATTGGAAAGCATTTTTTTCTTAAATAAACTTATTCTCTTAATAATTAGAATGATTTTCTATAAGATTCTATAAAATTATTGCTTTGAAAATAAATGAAGATTTTTGTTCTCCTAATTATAATTGGAAAGGATTTTAGCTCAAATATATTAGTGTATTTGTTCTCTACTTATAATTGGAAAGAATTTTCTCTCCAAAGATATTTTTTTTCATAGTCAAAAGAAAGGAACTGTCATGAGGTATTAACTCTCTTTTCTCTCATACTTATAGCTGATGGGTTTTCAATTCTCTAATCGGCTTCTTTTTTTGTCTCAATAAATTTTAATTTTTTATTTTTTCTCAGTGAAGCACAAAACTACTCATACATAGACTAATCATTTTTTAACTTATTTAATTATTTCTTGATAGGATAAATACATCAGAATTGTTTTAATCTGGGAAGAATCCTTTAGCTAATGGTTCTCCATATTCTCCTGTGAACGCCGCTTGGGTTTCTTTCTACGTCTTTTGCCTTTCCCCTCTCCCTCTCTCTCTCTTTTTTTCAGACTAACATTGGGCACGTGCCATACATGTTATAATAACATTAAAAAGAAAAAAACTAAAGAAAAATAATTATCTTATACTGATTGGTATTATCAAATAATTATTTTTAGTATATAATTGTATTACACATTGTAAAAAAAATTACTTTATCCATATCAAAAGGTAGTAAGAAAATGTTTCGCTAAATCTTATATAAATTTTAACATGATATAATATATATAAGACATTAAAAAAATATCAAGTGATATTTATCATTTTATCCAAAAATATATATGATAAAGGAAGGAATTTGCTAATATTTTCAATAATTTTAAAAAATTTATAAGATTTTTTTGAAAATTAATTAATCAGAAAAAGTTTGAGATTAATTTTCTTCATTTGATTATGAGTTTTTCTCTAAAAATAACTTTTTTTTGTTTTGAAGGAGAATTTTAGATCTTTATACTATCTGTTTATTTTGTATATAATTATTTGAACGCTTTAGATCTATCTCTCTATTATAAAATGATTTGCGCATTAATTATTAAGTAAATGGTTTCTAAATTAAAAAAAATATAGAGATACCTTATTTGGATCAATATGAAAAAATTAATGAGAGGGAGGATGTTGTTGGATAGACATAAGAAAAAGATCAAAAAAGAATCAAAACTTTCGAGATTGAGATTGTATAGACTCAAAAACATATTGAATTCTGGAGTAGTTAAAAAATAAAAATTACTAAAATAGTCATATCTAATTATGTTACAGCTAAAATTTTCAAATAAACTAATTAATTTTTTTCTTAAGATCAAATTAACATACTAAAATTTTTTATAACATTCCAACTGATACTTTTTATAATAGTATAATAATAGACTCCAAGTTACAAATATTTGTTCAAATTGTGGTACTATTAGCCCTAAGTTCTTTACTTCAAGCCTTAGTGTTCATCTTAAAAAGTGTTTTACTTAACAATTTATTTGCTCGAAAGAAATTCCAACGTCCCTGAAGTGACTGTTCTTCATGCTTCTCATATTTTTTTTTCCTTTAGAGAGATCAAAGGGGATTTCAACGAATTTATGTGGATTCGATGTGATGAATTTGGATCATCTCATCTCTTCTAAAATTAAAGGACGACAGACGTCACGTAAGACTTTTGTCATTTATATTTGAAACAAAAGAGTTTGAAAGCGCATAAAAATGAAGAATAAAATCATGTTATATTTTTAAAATTTTACTAAAAAAATTAAAATCTAGAATTTTTTAATTTTCCGATATGGCGGAGTTCCATCGTGTGACAAACAAACACGTACAAAGTTCTTCAAAGTGCTCGAAATCCCATAATGTACTCTAGATTTTGAAGTCACTTCACGATTTCGTGTTTTTTTCCCGTAACATACTCAAGTAACTAATTTTTTAGATTGTTGGATTGAATTGTCCATCGAACTCACACAATCTCCATGTGAATCATCACTTAAACTTGCTTTCTAGCATATTAAAATAATAATTGTCAGCTAAACTCTATCTCACTGGCAAAAAGATGAGAGTGAGTTGTGAAAAGTCTTAGGTTCAAGTACGATTACAATCTAATATTAAAAAAAGACATTATAATAAGAATACATATTAATACTTTCTATTTTGTCCTTTTAGATATTATTAAGTTGATGATTTTACGTATAATTAAGATTTTTTTTTTTTGGAGGTTTTAAGCTCAATGCATCAGAGTCGAGTCACAAACCTCGATATCAAATTTTAGAGTTTTTCTCAAAATTCTTGCCGTTTCGGGGTTTATTATGCGTTGTCCAACTAAACAGCGGTTATTCCTCACTTATTGATTTTGGGAGTTGATGAAACGATTGATCATTTGTTAGTGGGAGTGCCCAGCAACAGGGCAGATATGGTCATCAGCATCGAAATTTCTAAGCATCAATTTTCATTGGTGACCTTCATCTGATTTCTCTTAATATTTGTTAAAGCATAGGAGAACTAATTCTCAAAACTCATCAACACTTTCTTTTACTTGTATTTTAGTCGATATAGAAGCATTGGAACCGGATTCACTAGATTCATGGAATATCTCTAAAAAGGAATATATTGGGCTGAATATTTCTAAAATCAAGAATTCTAATGCCCTGCATAGAACTGTTAAATATGGCTACCAAACTAATATTAACATGTTGCTAATTGATGATGAGAAAATCTTTTCCAAGCTGTATCTTTAGTCCTGTATCAATTGAGAAAGCTTACCTATTGCATTCAATTCATGAAACACATAGGCAGACAAAAGGAAACAAATTGTTTTCTTCTAGTGTCCCATAAGATCTAATTTAGATTTTGTATCCTGTATCAAATGCATGTTGGAAATAATTCAACATGTGTGGGCTATATATATGAATTTAATATGTATGACTGTCGTAAAGTATAGTCCAAATTAATTGTAATCTAATTAAATTAATAAGTGGACTAATGGATATTAAATTGTCATAATTTTAATATGTAGAGATAATTATTCAATTTCTAATTTGTTGAAGGGCTAAGTTGAAAAAAAGAATAACTCTTGTTATTATATAAGGGATCATGGTCCCAAAAGAAAGTATCATATTTTTCTCTTTAAAATCTCTTCAAGCATAGAGAAACCCTAAAAGAATATGGATCTTTTGAAAGGCCATCTTCATCCAACAAATCAAGCAATTCAGTCACGGAATTCAGTCATGGATCAAGGTACGCTTCCGTCTTTATTGTTTTAATTTTCTAATATCTTTGAATCTTCATGGAGGCTAGATCTATGTTTTAAGGTTTGATCTATGATAAAGTTATGGCATTTGATTTTGATTATTTTTAAAGACAAGTATTGTAAATCCAATCCTTTTATTGTTCAATTTAAGATCCAACAATTGGTATCAGAGCCTCTCCTTTGAGGATTCCTAGATTTGGGAATTAAAGTTCAAAACTTGGGATTTTTTCATACTTTCATGAAATATAGATTAGATCTAATGAATCATATTACATGGTTACATTGGCTTTGGTAAAAACTTTCCTTTTCTTCAACTTTATTGATCTAAAATCTCAGATCTGAATTCAAGATAATAAAAAAAAATTTTAGGGTTTCCAGATCTGTTTTTCAGATTAAGAAAAGGGGAAGTATGCTGGTCGCGCCCTGGGACAGGCTGCGCATAGGCAGGACGCGTCTCCGTGGCGGGCGCGACGCCCTAGGGCACCGCACATCTTAAGGTGACACCCAGGCGCTGCGCCCGACATCAAGTATATTGTGACCCCTTTTTTGGGCAATTTTAGGACTTTTAAACAAAATTTTGGGTACATTCAGTAAATTATTAAGATTATCTAACATATATGAAAATTAATTGAAACAAGATGTCACCAAAGTGACTTCTCTTATGTAGATTAGCTTCTTGAAAATGTTAAGATGTTTGTATGTATGTGTGTAAATTCAACCGGCCCAAAGGAAGGATAATATTTGAACAAATTGCATATACACCTGTGGTGATAAATGTGTGACAATTATAAGGTTTCTATGTGAATAATAAATTGATCCAAAGATAAATTTATTATTTGACAGGATTTATTGTCAACATTTGATTATTACACTAAGAGTACCACTTAAAAGTTAATATTACTGTTCAAAGACTTGATATTAATGTTGTGCTAGGTATCTTGAAATGTATTCCAGAATTGTTTAAATTTAAAACTTATTTATTTGATTATAATGTGAACATGTATGCTTATTTGATTTATTCTCTGTACAGCTATTATATCTGCTGCTATTATATCTGCAAACACCAACAGTATTACCATGCTTAACGGACAAATTTTAAGAAATGGAAAGAGAATGTTCTAATCGTTCTTGGTTGCATAGATTTAAACCTTGCACTTATGATAGGCCAACCTGCTCTTACAACTGAAAGTAAGAACTTTGAGAAGTGGGAATGCTCTAATCGCATGAGTCTAATGATCATAAAGCGCGACATTCCAGAAGCCTTTTGAGGTACAGTATCTGATGAGGTAACTTTGGCTAAATATTTCCTTGCCGAAATTGAGAAATATTTTATAAAGAACGACAAGACAGAAACAATCATGCTTTTAGCTAGCTTGTCTATGAAGTACAAGGGCAAGGAAAACATAAGGGAGTACATCATGCAGATGTTTCATATTACTTCCAACCTTAAAGCACTAAAGTTTGAGCTGTCTGAGGACTTATTCGTACATTTGATATTGATTTCACTTCCTACTCAATTCAGTCAATTTAAGGTCAGTTATAATTTTAAGAAGGAGAAATGGACTCTAAATGAGCTCATTTCATATTGTATACAAGAAGAGGAAAGACTTAAAAATGAGAAATCTGAAAGTACTCATCTTGTCAGTACCGTAAAAGATAATGATAAGAAAAAAAAGAAGGATGGAGTTGCTAAGGGTCCAGATCAAAAGAAACCTAAGAAAAGTAAAGACTGTTTCTTTTGTAAAAAACCTGAACACATAAAGAAAGAATGTACAAAAAATCATGCTTGGCATGTCAAAAAAGGTATGTTCTTTACTTTGGTCTATTCTGAGGTTAATTTAGCTTCAGTACCTAAAAATACTTGGTGGATAGAATCTGGTGCTACTGCTCACATAAGTGTTTCTATGCAGGGTTTCCTGAGTTACCGAAGGCCAAGTAATGGTGAAATATACATCTTTGTGGGCGATGAAAGGATGGTAGAAGTTGAGACAATAGGGCATTTTAGGTTGTTATTAGGAACTGATTTTTATTTGAACTTGAAAGACACTTTTGTTCCTGTGCGCTGTAGACCTACAGATGCGCCAGTCCGGCGAGTAGAACGTATCAAATTAGGACATGTTAAAAAAGCGCAAGAGAGGCCGAAGAAAACATGGATGGAGGTAATACGACAAGAAATAGAGGCTAAAGGTCTTAATGAAGGCATATTGCTCGATAGGAATGAGTGAAAAAAGCTGATCCATGTGCCTAATCTGGCGTAATTCTCTTTGGTTCATGTAGCCTACCCTAAATACTTGGGACAAATGGCTTAGTTGTTGTTGTTGTTGAAAGACAAGTATCGTCATTTAGATGGAATTTGGTTTCTGTTTGTGTATTGGACAAATTTGGTTATCATCATTCTTTTGAAAACAATCAGTTTAGTCTTTCATTAAATTAAAAAATTGTTGGTACTGGTTCATTGAGTATTTATGACAGCATTTATTTCCTTGACACTATTGCATCATATAGTGAAACCTTGCATGTGGATTCACGTGATACAAAATGTAAGCTAAATAAAGAAAATTCAGCAAAATTATGGCACAAGCATTTGGGTTACATGTCCAAATTTAGAATAGAATGACTTGTGACAGAAGGTATTCTGAATTCCCTTGATTTTTCAGACTTAAATGTCTGTGTTGGGTGTAGCAAGGAAAAACAGACCAAACATAAGAGATTAGGTGCAAACCGATCTTCGACGTCTTAGACTTGATACATACGGAAATTTGTGGACCATTCTCTACGGCTTCTTGGAATGATCAACGGTACTTTATATCATTCATAAACGATTACTCACGTTATGGGTATCTATATCTTATTCATGAGAAATCAGAGTCTTTGAATATGTTCAAAATATTCAGAGCTGAAGTTGAAACTCAACTCAGCAAGAAACTTATCAGATCTGACCGTGGTGGTGAGTACTGTGGCAGATGTGACGATTCAGGAGAACAACGTTCAGGACTATTTGCTGACTTTCTAGAGGAATGTAGAAT
The DNA here is from genome assembly GCA_038442645.1 of Agave tequilana. Lineage (NCBI taxonomy): Eukaryota > Viridiplantae > Streptophyta > Magnoliopsida > Asparagales > Asparagaceae > Agave > Agave tequilana. The sequence continues at coordinate 140,766 of JAVJIF010004195.1, forward strand.
CATCCCACAGTATACCATGCCAGGCTCACCTAGCATGAATGATGTGGCTGAAAGACAAAATAGAACTCTTAAGGATATGGTGAGGAGTACGATTAGTCATTCTACCTTACCAGAATCACTCTGAAGAGAAGCAATAATGACAATAGCTTATATCCTGAATAGAGTACCAACTAAAGCAGCTGCCAAAACACCTTACGAGCTTTGACAAGTCGAAAGCATAGTCTAAAACACTTAAATATTTGGAGATTTCCATCTGAGGCTAAGGCCTTATAGCCAAATGAAAAGAAATTAGACCCCAAAACAGTGAGCAGCTACTTCATTGGTTACTCTGAGTGATCTAGGGTTACAAGTTTTATGATTCCACTATTAAGTCAATTTTTGAAACGAAAAATGCAACATTTTTTGAGGATGTTGAGTTTGGGGGAGAAATAAGGCTAGTGATATTATCCACGAGGAATCGATTTCGATCCCTAATACTACTTTTGACAGTGTACATGCTTCTATATCTGTCATTATTCGAGAAGCAGATGTGGAATCTCATCAAAACAATATTGAACAACTCTCCACTCAAGTTAAGGTAATTGTTCCTGAAGACAAACCCAACAACCTCAAGAACAGATGCCATTAAGTGATCCACAAGAGAGGAGAAATGCTATTCCAGATGACTACATAGTATTCCTTCAAGAACATGAGGACACTGATAGATTGGTGAAAGGTGATTCAATCAACATCCATCAAGCCATGCAGGATTCTAAATCTAAAAAAATGGATATATGCCATGAATGAAGAGTATAAGTCAGAATGGAGAGTACAAGTCAGACAATCAAGTTTGGGATCTTATCCATCACCTAAAAGGTAAGAAGCACATTGGTTGCAAGTGGATATTTAAAACCAAGAGGAATTATGAAGGTAATGTGGAGTGGTATAAGACTCATCTTATAGCTAAAGGCTTTACTCAAAAGGAAGACATTGACTTTATAGAGATTTTCTCTCCGTTTCATCGAAAGACTTTTTAGGACAATTATGGCTCTTGTTACATATTTTGATCTTAAGTTACATTAGATGGATGTTAAGACAACTTTTCTCAATGGTGATATTGAGAAAACTATATATATGGTGCAACCAGAAAACTTTATGTCTGGAGACTCAAAGACTATCGTTTGCAAACTAAAAAATTCATCTACGGACTCAAGCAAGCGCCTTGTCAATGGTACTATAAGTTTCATCAAGTAGTTGTCTCATTTGATTTTGAGACAAATGCTGTTGAAGATTGTGTACATCACAAGTTCAGTGACAGTAAGTATCTATTCCTGATTTTGTATGTGGATGACATACTCCTTGCTATCAATGATAAGAAAATTTTGCATGAACCCAAGAGATTTCTATTAAAGAAATTTAAGATGAAAGATCTTGGCGAGACGTCTTTTGCCGTAGGAATCCAGATATACCGAGATCGCTCTCGGGGTATTCTTGAATTTTCATAGAAGGCCTATATAAAAAAGTGCTTGAAAGATATGGTATGTAAGATTGTAAACCAGGAGACACCCCAGTCATAAAAGGTGATAAATTCTGTCTAAGTCAATGCCCTAAGAATGACCTTGAAGTTAAAAAAATGTAGAAGATTTTCTATGCTTCAGTTGTATGGAGTCTAATGTATGCTCAGGTTTGCACACGTCTAGACATAGCATTCATTGTTGGAATGCTAGGCAGGTATTTAAGTAACCCTGCGATGGATCACTGGAGAGCAACCAAAAGGGTCCTCAGATATTTACAAAGAACTAAGGATTACATGCTCACATCAGATCAGATTGAGATCATTGGGTATTTAGATTCTGACTTTGCTGGATGCCAAGACAATAAGAGATTCACATCAGGCTTCATTTATCTATTGGCTGGAAGAGCTATTTTCTGAAAAAATGCTAAGCAAACACTCATAGCCTCCTCCACTATGGCAGCAGAATTTGTAGCATGTTATGAGGTATCTAACCATGAATTGGCTGCGAAATTTTGTCATTGGGTTGTACATTCTAAGTGGTATTGTAAAACCACTAAAGTTATACTGCGACAATAAATCAGCAGTTTTATATTCTAAAAACAACAAGAGCACATTCAGGTGTGCAACAAGCCGTTAAACCTCTAGGTTTCCCCTAGAGGAGGAGTTTTTGTCTCATGAGGGTTTTCAGCAGATTACACCCACAAAATCCATAACAAAAGAAATCAAATGTCAATATTTTGAAAACACATTTTGAAATAGAGAAAAGTGTTGAAGTATTTTTGCAAAAATATAAGTGATCCAAGATCAGAGGTTAACCAGAAATTATTCTTCCTTAAACTAACTCGAAATGCAAAATCTTGTTATAAATTAGATGTAAGAATTTAAAATTGAATTGATTCTTTGATCTTTTATAAAACTCTTAGAAAAATATGCACTTTATGAACTGTGAAGATTTTTGAGATATTGACTCAAACTTTTATGTCATTGATTTGTGTATATTTATTTTTTTCTTCCTTTAGTTTTCTTAGGCTTTCTAGCTTACCCGGGTAGTGAACCTTAAGCCGTTGACTCCCAGACCAGATAGTTTTAGGGCATCAGATGAGAAAACATTCCTCGGACTTAAGGACTCGAGTAAACAATGCCACAAAACTAAAAGGGATTATTTTATTTTTGTCCACCATTTTAGGTATGTATAATCATGCTTTCCAAGGTATAATTACCCAACTTCAATAAGTGATTTTTATTATCATTATTTCAATTTATATATATATATATTTTGGCATTTTCAGTCTTTGTTTCAATTCCAAAAAATTGTGTAAGTGTGAAGTACTTTCTAAGGCAAAAAAAATTCATGATCAAAGTATCTTTCCAATCTTACTTCTTTATTCTAAAATTTAAATAAGAACTATTATTTTAACTCGGTTTAAAAATTCATAATTTTAGGTCTTCCTAATTCCTAAGATAATCTTAATTTTCTTAAAAATAAATCAAAACTATTTCTCTTATTTCAAAAAGTTTTGTAAAAGAAAAGAGTTTTTATACAAAAGAAAATTTTAAAAATTTTCTAAAAAGAAGTGTAAAAGAAAGAAAATGTAAAACTAACTCCCCCACACTTATCTCATACATTGTCCTCAATGCATCGTGAATGGGTATATGCATGAAACAAATAGAAAGGGAAGAAAAAGTACCTCTTGGTGGTGGCTTCGATGGGGGTCTAATTGGTCCACAAAATGCGGCCCAATTTAAAAATTATAGATCTTGCAGGAACCCACCAGTAACCTTTCTAATACGACCGAATAAAATATTGGAGAACTGTATAATCTTATTAAAAAAATTACCCCTATCCAATTTTCAATTTTCAAAAATAATTATTGAGTCAGTTTCTTTAACATTCTTGTCCCACAATGAAGTGTGATTTTGGGAGATGATTGATTTGGACTCAAATGGAACAGGAACAAAAACCGATACTGACTCGGGAATTTGACTCAGATCAAGTCGAGATTCGAAAGGGAGAGTCGAAATTGGTTCAAAAATGGGGTCCAAATCAAAGAATTAATGTTCACACACTTTCCCCATTAATGAAGTATGATCATAAGATTTAGTGTTTCAATTTCACGGTGTACTGGTACAGGATTCAATGTCGACTCCAGAATAGAGAAAAAAATCTGGTAAAGATACATGAGTCATTATTGAATCAAAAGTAAAATGGAAATACCAACTTGAGGTTCATGATCACTTTCAAGCTCAAGTTCAATTTTAAAAAAAAGATAACTTGCCAAATTGTCAAGATGGTTCTCAAAATTTGGGCAAGTTCAGATGGATGTAATGAAATTGAATCTTGATTTTCATCCACGGAAGGAATATGAATGGGTAAAATGATCAATTAAAGTTCAGAAATTATGAGAATCAAAACTGGCTCAAGAACGTTACTTAGTTTAGGTAACACTACAGGTGTCGATATTGATTCAAGGATTGGACTCAAATCGCTAAATCGAAGCTCAGGTTCACATTCATCTTCAAGTTCAATTTAAGGAAATGGATAACTTGTCAAACTATCAAGAGGTTGATGTTGGTCAAGTTAGGTTGGTATGATGAAATTGAAGTAAGATTTCCAAATAGCATGATTCTTGGTCCACTCGGTAGAGTTAGGGATATAAGGATTGGTCAAAGGTTGACAAGAAAGACTTTTCCCGCTCTCATTGATCAAATCGCTCATTATTGGGTCCAACCTAATGATAGGCCGGGTAACAGAATTTTGAGTCTGAATCATATCTTCCATACTTTTTACAATTGGTTCTTCTTGAAAAGATGAGTATGGAAGTTGATTTTAAAAATTATGGTGAATTGTGAGTCCATCAGATTTTGCGATTACTGCTCGGACTCATGCAAGGGTTCCATACTCAAGTCGAGTATTGATGGTTGTTCATTTTGAATCTGTGAGACTGGAAAAGATGAGTAGGATTCTTGAAAATTTGGTTGAGATGATGAGTCCAACATATTTGAATTTGCTGAGCCATTTCACAACAGACTTCCAAACGCTTTCCTAACTCAGATTTTTCTTCAATTGGATGTTCTAGAAAAGAAGTATATGGAGTTTGATTTGGGAAGGATTGTAAATTGAGCATGACTTCCATACTCCTTTCCAAATTGGATTTTTCTTCGGTTGGTGGAACAGGAAAAGGAGTATATGAATCAAAATCGGAGAAAAAATATTGTGAAAATTGTGGACAAGGTGGTTGAAAATTTGACTCGGGGGAGGTGAATCCCATGAACTCTGTGAAGAGTGAAAATTATTTTAAAAATTATAATCATAGGATTGGGGACATGGGTCATATTGAGTCGGATAATCCCAATCCGGCATATATGGTTGGTTCATGTTGTACATAGCCGGGTCAGAGTTATCCGAGTCAAATGAGGTCGGGTGAAATATGGATTCATATTATGTTTGAAAAAATTATTGTCGTTAAATCCATTTCACAATTTATAAAAAAGAAAACAAACAAACAAACAAATAAAGAAAAAGAAAAAGGAAACAAGCCTATGTTAGAGTTGACTTAGACTTAGATTTAGATGACTCATAACTGGTTAGACTATCTATGGGGGTACATTGTCAGAATCTGACCACGAGTTAATCGATCACGTAGGGGCAAGATCAGTGGGAGGTATCCGTGCCGGAGCAACGAGCTTAATTATGCTAAACTACTGTTCTTCGAGGGTTCACATCTTAATCCCAACCTTAGACACCGATTTGACAAAAGCTAACTTTTAACAACTTCTCCTTAGGTCAATCTCTTAAATGAGTCCGAGATGTCCCTAGGGCCAACGTCTAGCAAATTTTATTTAGGCTTGGTTGCGCGAGTTTGGAGGTGATTTTTGGGTTAAGGTAGGGTAATGACTTCCCCACCATATGTTGTATAGGATGTTTCCCTTAAGTTCAATTCGTGCAAGTGTACAAAATAGATAAGAATGAACAAACAAAGAGAGTAAATCACCCACGTGTTTGTCCTATATTATATGCAATGCCATATGTACACATCCGTCAAGATCACAACAACACAAAAACAAAATACAATATATTGGAATTGAAATCGACACGTGCGAGATGCAAATGTCTAAACCGTTTTAAAATATTCAATTACCGTATTTTAGTTCTTAAATTATTACAGTGTATAAGTAATATAAATAAAAACTAGCAGCAGAATATAAGAATATACAAGAATTTATCCAACCACACAAAAGCAAGTGTAGACTTCTGCAATGCTAAAACTTTAACCTGCACACCAAAAAATAAAGAAGAAAAGTTAGCAAAAATGTAAAATCAAACCATTTCCCTCCCCAGCAACGGTGCCAAAATTTGATCGGGGAAAACTGCGCACAAAAGTGTATGTTTTGAAATCAATATTTAAAGTGTGTGTGATTTGACTTTCTCGATACGTCCGTTATAGCATAAAGGCTAAACAGATCGAATCCACAAGGACAGGAGGTGATAGAAACTTACACGGTATGTTCACGTATGTGTTAAAGTTTCTTCAATGTTTTAACGAATGAAAAGAAAAGAAATCAAAGAATGAAAAGAGAAGTACGATGAAAACAAAGAAGTGAGGAACATAAAAGAATGGTATTTGTGATTTTATTTGTATATCTAAAATAAAATAAAAAGAGAAAGAAAACTCATGGCTACTAACTACTAATGGCTTCACTAACATGCCAACCTCTTAGTGATGTTGCCTCATATGTATCTTTGGTCATCACTAGTCTTTGGTTCAAGAGTGTTCCAAAGTATGACCAATACGATAACTTTCACATTCAAACTCAACAAAACAAGTGCAAACTGCACTTAAACCATCAAAACTAAATAAGAGTAAGCATGGAGTAAAGTAATGCTAGCTTGTTAGAGAGTCAGGATGTTAGAATGTTAGAATCCATCATCATGAGCCATCAATGGCTCTTGGAAGAGTAAGACCAAGTAGAGGCTATTAGATTTATGTGAATTATCAAGTAAGAAGTTAGTAAGTTAGTGGTTAGTAGTTAGTTACCATGAGAGAAAATTAGCTAAACATGTAAAAGGAGTTAGAGAAGAAAACAAAGAGAGGTAAAGAGAGAACCTTTCATAACTTGTCACTTTCTATTACAAGCACTCTTACTTTCCAACCATGTACCACTCTCTCTCCCCCCTATTCAAGATCTAAAAGAAATGAAAAATTCAAAGAGGAGGAAGAAGAAGAACAAACCTAAACTACCCTAAACTACAACATAGAAAGAAAATTACACTACTCTCTGGATTTCTCCATGTACAACACTAAGGGAGGGTATTTATAGGCTCTAAGATAACGGGGCCAGGGAGACAAACCCTAGCCCAAAGCGCTGACGCGGCGCACGCAGCGCCGCCTGCAGTGCGCTGTCGCGTCGGTCCCCTGTCGGCTGCATGTCCTAGTTTCTGGTTTTTGGCCCCTGGTTTTGACAGAATCACCCTCCTAAGTCAATGACTATCTTTATAGCCCTTTAATCACTAATTAAATGGTGATTTTGGGTCTTCTTCTTCATTTCATGCCATGGACTTAGAAACATACAAGAAAAGTATTATTAGCAGAATTTAATATTAAATAAATGTGAAGATGTAGTATGAAATATGCAGTTTTAGAGACTAATCAGCTACGTAGACGATGTTGCAGTGAAAGGCCGTGCCAAAGGCGATCACATAACAGATCTGAAGTCAATATTTGATATCATGCGGGCGCATCAATTGAAGATGAATCCCACCAAATCCTTCCTAGGGGTAACCAGTGGTAAATTCCTCGGCTTCATTGTGACATCCAAAGGAATCCACCTCGACCTAGAGAAAGTCTACGCCATCTAAGAAATGCAACCTCCAAGGAATCTTAGAAAGCTTAGAGGATTGCAAGGTGACTAGCTTACATCTGGAGGTTTATGATTGGCGTCGTTGCCAGGAAGGGAAGTAACTCTCTTTTAAGCTACAATTAATGGTTAAAATTCTTCTTTTAGTTCTTTAAAAAAAAGGAAAATGGAGTTAAAGTTAAGTTAGAAACAAAATGATAGATTGAGAAGGTGAAGAAAATAGAAAATGGATATATAAAAAGAAATTGAAAAGAGTAAAAAAGAGTTGGTAGATGTGGTGTTGGTATTTACACTGAAATTAAAAGAAAAGAAAATTAAAACCTAAAAAAAGTTACTTACCTCTTCGGCGCCTGCTTACTTTTGACCCGTGTCGATGATGTACCTTCGCTTGAAGGCGAGCGAAGTATGACAAATAGGATCTTAATCATTCTTGTATTAACTATGAATTGAAGGGGCAAACTACACTATCATAGAAATGCATATCCATCACCATAAACCATCAATGGCACTTGTAAGAGTAAGACAACTTCGAGGCTATCGGTTTCATTTGGATCCACAAAGATAAAAGAGGGAAGTAAACGAAAACAAGAGTAAAGAAGGAAAAGAAACTTCGATTCAATTCAAATAACAATCGAAGAAAAGATCACTTACACCGGTGTCACCTTCAGTACAAGCTTACTCTCATTCCTCCATAAAAGTATCCTCTCCTCTTAGTTACATAAAGAAATAAAAATTACATGAAAGAAAATAAAAAAAACCTAAGTTACAAACTATAAATTAGCATAAATTCTACTCTCTGCTTGGTCCTCTCTCCTGTACGCTTTGAAAATTCCAGTATTTATAGGCAAAACCCAACGTGGGAGAGCGTATGAAGATAGGGAAGCAAACGCTCCTCCTAACTCTCTAACAAAGCCGTGAAAACGTGACTTTTGTCGCGTTTTCACGGCCAGGGTATGGCCAGGTGGCCACACCTTATTGGTGGTACTCACTGGCTTCGCGATTTGCTTTTATCTTCAGCTGGATTTGCAGTTTAAGTCCGGGATTTTGACGAAATGGCTTTTGATCTTTGGCTTCAACTGATTGATTTGTAGGGATTTGTTCTAACTGGTTTTCAATCGATCTGAACCGACCTGATCTGCCTGATTTACTGACTTTGAATTAATTCTGATTTAGATCAGAATTTCATAGGCTTTTGGGCTCATTTCTCTTCCTTCTCTTTTAGGAATGGCCCTGCAAATAAATTAAACAATAATTAGGAAAAAGCAGAGTTTATTTTATAATAAGTATGAGAATATGATAATGAATGTGTAATATTAGCCACCGATCAGTTTATCTCAAACCTCTCAAGACGATCCCAACCCTTCACCAAATTAATGAAGAAGGGTGTTTCATTTATTTGGGAGATGCTTGCCAACAAGCGTTCGTGGAAATCAAGTGGTACCTCACGCAGCCACTAGTACTCACAGCTCCGGTGTTAGAAAAATCTTTCTTGATATATGTTCGAGTTATGGATCATTCTCTAGGAGCTTTACTAGCTTAGAATAATGATTAAGGACACGAGGGGGCAATCTACTACTTGAGTAGAACCATGATCGGAGCTGAACATGATACAACCCAGTCAAAAAGGAATGCTTGGCGTTGGTGTTCGTCGTCTAGAAGATGCGACATTACCTAGTGGGCCAAACGATACACTTTATATCAAAAGTCAAGATTGCTTATGACAAAGCCATCATCACTGAAGAGTCGATTGGCAAAATAGGCCATATTGCTCTCCAATACGAGATGCAATTTCTGGCATAAAGAGCTGTAAAGGGACAGGCAGTGGCAGACTTCTTGGCCGAATATCCAGATCCAAGAACGACAAAACTTTATGAAGATCTCCCAGATGAGGACACTAAAGCTTGCATGACCCAGACGACTTTCGAAGAACAGATGTGGTAACTCTTCTTTGATGGCGCATCAAGAACGGTTTCTCGAGGAGATATCGTAGCAGAAGTGGAGATAGTACTTGTCTCCCTATAGAACTACGTAATCCATTGTGCATTCTCATTAACTGAGTTGTGTTCCAACAATGTAGCGGAATATAATGCTCTCTTGGTCAGGATGCAAATTGCCGATGAGATTGGTGTTAAAAATCTTGAAGCATACAGTGATTCAAAGCTCATCATTAATTAGGTTCGCGGGGAGTACAAAGTCAGACATGAAGACTTAGTACCCTATCACAATGCAACTATCACATGGTGGAGAAGTTCAGAAACTTTTACATTAATCATGTGTTTCGCTGGTAAAATGCGCATATGATGCTCTGGCGTCCCTCACCGCGTCTTTGGCTCTTCCAGCAGGAGCGGCAGAGAGAATACTTATCTACAACCATGATTTGTACTGTCCGAGCTCTTCCTTAAAGTTGATCTGATTCCAATGGGGAACCTTCAAGTTAAAGAAGCCTTAAAAACTTCAGTAGGTCCAGAGCTCAGGGATTGGCGATTCCCGTACATCGATTACAAATTGTACGGCATTCTGCCTGATGATCCTAAAGTGGCGGCTGCTATTAGAAGGAAAGCCTCTAAATTTTACTACAATGCGATCTCGAGAGCACTGTATCACCGATCGCATGATGGAATTCTCCTCCGCTGCTTGTCACATAAAGAGGCACAAGAAGCACTCAAAGTGGCTCATGATGGCATATGTGGAGCTCACTAACCTGGTCCGAAACTTCGAGATTGACTCCAAAGACTTGGATATTATTGGCTAAAAATGATCCCTAACGCCATCGTTTATGCTAAGTAATGTCACGCCTGTCAGATCCATGGTGACATTACTCATCAGGCACATGGATATCTTCGTCCTATGATCTCTTCCTGGCCATTTGAGATGTAGGGAATGGACGTGGTTGGTCCTATCAACCCACCTTCATCCAAATAACATCGATTCATCTTAGTCATAACCGATTACTTCTCCAAGTGGGCAGAGCTATCACTCTAAAGGAGATGAAGACATCTGACATGATCAAATTTATAAAACATCACGCGATCTACCGCTTCAGCGTGCCACGATGGATTGTTCACGATAATGAGTCTCAGTTTGTCAGCCAAGCATTTCAAAGATTCTGCAATAAGTTCAGAATCCAAAGTGTGTCTTCAACGGCATACTACCCCTAATGACCTTGCAGAAGCCTTTAATAAAACCAGTGGAGCTTCTTAAGAAGTTTGTCTAAAAAAGTCAATGTGACTGGGATGACAAATTAGGTGAATTCTTATGGGATTATCGCACTACAATGTGAACCCCGACTAAAGCTATATCGTTCTCTTTAGTGTATGAGTGTGAAACCATACTCCCACTAGAAATCCAAATTTCATCTCTACAGTTGCCTTGACCATGAAGATGACAGATGAGGATAAACATTGAATGTTACTCCAAGAGTTGAAAGTTTTGGATGATAAACGCATACAAGCTCAATAGCAAATCGAGTTTTACCATGCTCAAATTTCTAGAGCCTTTAATAAGAAAATCAAAGAGCGGACTTTCAAGAAGATGACCTTGTCTTAGCTATCAGAAGACCCATGGTGATGACAAATAAGTGTAGACTGTTCAAAAATCACTGAGGATAAGTCATCAGATACAGAGTTCAAAACTCCAGATGTAGGGCTAATTATAACCACTCGTATAATGCTAAGGCGAAAGGGCATGGAGCCTGTGCCTCAACATCAGTACAGTACCAAGACGCGAGGGTTGAAACCCGCGTCCTAGCTGCTCCGTAATAACCAAGACGCGAGAGCCTGAAGCCCGTGTCCTTACATCAGTACAGTCTCAAGACGCAAAGCCTGAAGTCCGCTTCTGGTAGAGTTCGAAACTCGCATCCAGTAAGGTTCAAAGTCAATGATAAAACGCGAGGCTCAAAGCCCGCATCTTAGTTATAACTGCCCTCATTACTGGGTCAATTACTGCCTACGAAATTAGGGAGTTAACCCCCATTATGGATTATTTTTAGGGGACACTTTTACCCCCTGAAACCTCTATAAATAGCCCATTTTGCTATGGAAGAGGGGTCAGAAAATTTTGGTCAAAAGAACTTCAGTTGTAAGCCTTAGAAGGATCAGAATCTCTAGCTAAAAGAAAGATAGAGTTCAACTCTTCTAACAACTTACTGCGTACAAGTTTGTTTTTGCCTACCGTCTTTTTGAGATTCTTATTGGACAGAAACTGTGTTACTTTGTCCACCATCTAAAGAGAAGATTCCCAAGAGGTCTTGGCGTTCACCTGGTCAACGAAAAATAAGATTCACTTTTCATCGCCACATCAAGAACCCAACACTAAAGAAAGGGGAGATTTGAGCTTGAATATCTTCCCTCTCTTGTAATCAGATTATTGATCCGTTGTAATTTTCTTTACAATCAAATAAAGAATTTATACGCGCCTTCAATTTTCCCACCAAATAAGAGATGGCGACTCCGCTGGGGTTTACTTTCTCTACTGATGAGCAAGTCGTGGCACAAGGTGACGTCATCTACATGGGAAAAATCGTCGAATCACTTGTCGTGGAGTTCGACCAGGCAAAGTATGAAGAGTTTCTCTCTTCCGGCTCTAAGAGCCCTAGGGCACGGTAGTACCGCAAGGTCTCCTCGGGAACCCGCTCTCAAGACCGTTTGAGATCCCTACAGATACGACTGACAAGAAGAGTGCCATGGCTAACCACATCACACGTAACACCCGCGTCAACGTCTCCCATGAGACCCGCGAGGTTAGCGTTGCTGATATTCAGCCTGTTCATGCCCGTCCTCTTCCTCAGTTCTAGGTTACCGGGAGTTCCCAGCAACCTATATGGCATAATCGGAATGCTGAATGTAGACAGAGACGACGCGCGCGTCAACTACAGGCGCAAGAAGTTGGAACAACTATTTGTCCAGCAGATACAGAACGCGAGGCTCAAGCCTGCGTCCCTTCTAAGTTACGTCAGACACGCGAAGTCTACATATGGAGACCAAAACATGAAGCCCAACAGGCTTGCGTTTCTTAGACTTCACTTCCCAAACGCAACATTCAGCAGCGCGAGGGCTATGCTTCTTCTCAGAGACATGAGACTCGCGTCTCTACAACCAAACACGGAATTAAGAAAGTTCGCATGTCTCAACCATCGCTAACCAAATGCGACAATCAGCAACGTGATGTTCGCATCTCTGCTCAGCAGAGGCATGAGACCCACATTTCAAAGTCAACACGCGAGAGCTGCGCCTGTTCTACACAACGTGAGCTCTGGATTTTTTAACCCTACGTCTTAGATTCTCGACGTAAGTGTGGCTCTCAGAAGCTGAAAAGCCCTCGATAACCCGAGACCAATCTCTTTGATCCCCCTCCGACGGACCTAAGAGATTATTTAACAAAGAAAAGGAGTGCTAATCAGATCACTCCGCCTTGTTGCTGTGAACGGCTCATCACGGCAATGCTCTCTGAATGCCGCTACAGCTCACATGCAAGTGAACAGTCAGTATTCAAATGATTGACCTCAACCTCCCGATCAGCCAAGAGGTGTCGCCCCCACAGAAGGGAAGCCTTCTCTGACATGGAGTACCCTAAAGTCACTGAAAACATGACGAGCAGAAGTAGGGGAAATAACCGACGGTCAGCTCTGATGAGTCTGACACGGACCCGAAGGAGTGTTCCGGCATACTCGCACTCGGACTGGTAAGGTAGCCCCGGTCGACTACAGTGCCCTAGCATGGGGCATTAAAGTAAGTGAATCACACTCCGTCATTGCAGAATCACAGGCCTCAAACTCTTCTATGGAGAAGGAAGCCTTTGTGTATATGACAAACACTCTCGAGGAGACGGCCAGGCGATTAGAACAGCAAGCCCAGATCTAGAGGGAACAATTCGATATGATTCGCGCCCAACAAGAATCTATCGACACCTCAAGTAGATACTTGCACAATTGCACGAGGATAAGAAGAAGTCAACTGACAAAGCTTCTTCTAAAAATTCTAAAGACAAACGAAAGGAAAGGGAAAGCTCGTCCTCCATACATATCGAGGAGAAGGGGCAATCTAATTTCGAGTCCTCATCTAAAGAGGAAGGCAACTCGGAGAATGGAGGTACTCATTCTAAAAGAATAAGTCAATTGGAGCATTGTCTGGAAGCCCTTACCAACCGAAAAGGCCTCCAAGAAGCAGGAGTGGTCCGGCCATATCCGGCCGAGTGGGACCTTGTTCCATACCCTCCCAAGTTCAAAGCTTCGACCCTACAGGCTTTTGACGGCAAAGGTCACCGAACCAACACATCTACTACTTCAAGTCTCAAACAGGAAATATGATAGATAATGATGCCATCTTGGCACGTTTGTTCATCGGTACTCTAAAAGAGCTTTCCTTTGAATGGTTCATGAAACACCAAGAAGGCTTCATCAAAAAACTGGGGTGATTTGGAGAAGCTCTTCCTGACACGCTTCTTGAAGACGACTCGAAGATTATAATGCCCACCCTCCTGGCAACGAAGCAGCGAAAGGGAGAGTCCGTCAAAATATTTGTGAAAAGATTTTAGAATATGGCGCTCCGATGTCCTGGCGGTATGACCCAGGCCACCCTGGTAGAAACAGGTCGCCATAATCTACAAACTTCACTCCTAGCCCAAATAGGAGTTGCTGAAAGCCACACCTAGAAGCAGTTGGTCCAGCAAGGTGAATAGGCTGAAGAAATCGTCACCAGGTTAGGGCGGAAGAAAATAAGTGCAGACTCGAAAAGTCGACAAGGCGCGCGCCAGAAATATCTTTTCAATCAAAAAGAAAAGATACATTGGCGATAGAGACAAAATCCCCCGTGAAATCTCAGCCAGCCAAAGGGGGAGGTTCTTCAAGTCAGCCACGCGTCAACAAGCAGTACACTTTCAAGAACGAACACGTCGATTCATTGTTCAAGTTGCTTAACAAGAGCAACAGATTGAAGCTTCCTGAAGTTAGACGTCTTAAGGAAGTCGATAAATCTGACAATCCTAACTACTGTCTATATTATAGGATGCTAGGGTACCCCACTAAGAGCTGTTATATCTTCAAAGATATTCTTCAAGCTTTGATTGATGCAGAAGTGCTAAAGTTTCATCCAAAACAGAAGAAAGAGACGGCTAACATGACGTCATTTCTTCAGTTCGGAAACCAGCCTCCAGCACCACCCGGAGTAGTTCCCATCCTGAAAGCGAAATTAAAGATGATCAATATAGACTCGCATCACCAGCAGGAGAAAGGTCTTGTACCTATGCCTACACCTCAGGGAGAAATTATGTGGGTTCATCCCAACCTTGTGGATGGCCAACAGTAGGCTACTGTTACCAACAAAAAGTCTAAAGGCAAAGCAAAAGTTTCATCCTACAATGTGGTGTGCGCTTCTTCCCGGGAAGCTAAAACTGATGTTCCCTCACTAACCAATTCAAAAGAGGTAACAGTCGTCCTTGCTGCCGAGCTCAATAAGCTGCTCGTGGTAGAAACTCGTTCGGATTAGTATTTAAAGAAGTACTACGAGATAGGTGGCAAGCCCTCCTCAACCTACTGTAGAGCCAACCAAGCCCTCCGCGAAGCAACCTGTGGAGAAGTAGAAAGAGTTTCAGTTTTTCAAGGCTCTCCCAAAGAACAACGCGAAAGGATCTCCAATACCTTACCGCTTTGACGTCGGCCAACTGGCTAATATCCCGGCCAGGATCACCTTTACAAGCTCCTGAGACTATCAAGGTCAACAGAGAAGCTCTGAGGAAAGCCCTAGCTGATGCTGATTTCTTCATAGCCTAGATCCCGGCTGGACCACAGGAGAAAGATGAAGAGGATTGTCTCCATGCCTCTAATGCCCCCTGCATCACCTACACGTCAGATGAAATGCAGGTCAAGGGGAAATATGATCGGCCTTTGTACTTCACAGGGCACATTGGATCTTCTGAAGTGAGTCACATTCAGGTAGATTCAGGATCCACATTATGCATCATGCCTCGCCGGGTCATGCAGCACTTAGGGATTCCCACCCACCGATTGAGCGCCACCTAAACTACCATCTATGGTTTCAATGCCAACGGTACGCACCCAATGGGGAAGATAAAACTCAAATGTCAGATCCGGGATCTGAGATCTGAAGTGACGTGCTATGTGATCGACGCTGACACTTCGTATAATTTGCTGCTTGGATGACTGTAGATTCATCATAATTCCATTGTCCTCTCCACTCTCCATCAAGTCATGAAGTACATCGATGGGAGTGGGAAAGTCCGAACGTTGATTGTCAAAAGGCATCCGTTCAAGGGGGTAGAGAACTATTTCACAGACTCCCTCCTGTACCAAGACTCTCTAGAAACGAACGAGAATCCACAACCAGAGGAACCAGACTCTAGTAATGAAGCTGACAATGAGCCAGAGGCGGAAGAAGAGTATATTTGGGAATTAAATCCACTTGTAACGAGTATTAATAAGCTCAATGTTAATAACTCCACCAATGATGTAAGTGGTATATTAATGAAGAGTTAAGTTTAGCCTATTTTTTGTGTTTGCTTCTGATTCAGTGCCGTCAGACACTAGCACCGAAATGGATAATGACCCCTGGTCGGCAATGGATGCTCTAACATCATTGCATGTACCAATGAAGTCATCCCTAGAAACATACCAAGATGTCAGTGATGCGCAAGAATCGGTATTCATGATCCCAGCAAGACACAAAGACCAAAAACTAATTCTTTTCGAAAGATTAAGTCCGAATTGATGTCTCGCGAAGACTCAGAAAGAGAGAACGAATCCCCTCAGTTCTCTTATTATGAGCCAAATATACTCAGAATAATGGAGAGCATGGGTATGATCTAACAAATGGTCCTGGTCTAAATTTCAGCAAAGGAAGAAGAACACTATTTCGATCTTTCATTCCGAAAGGAAAGACCCCTGATTATTATCATCAAACTCGCAGGGGGTTGGATTATGTATCAACTCCAATTTTCAGCCTCTGAGTCTGAAGAATCATTATACCATAATCATTCATCAAGCATATCATCGTGGGAGTCGGATGTTAGTATCGGCAACATCTTCGGAGAACTTTGAGTAAACATGGTTTCAACAAGCCACCTGGAAGACGAAGATGAAGGAATGATCCAGTCTAATACAGATCCTTGTATCAAACACTTGAACGCTCTCTGGGACATTCGTTTTGAACAACGTGAATCACCCACAGAGGATAAGATCACTCAGATCAATCTAAGAGATGAGGCTAATTCTAAGCTCATATTTATAAGCGAAACATTATCACCCTCCGAGAAAGAAGATCTAATATCTCTTGTGCGGGAGTATATAGATGTTTTCGCTTGGAATTACGAGGACATGCTTAGGCTTGATCCTCGGGTGGCTATACGTTGCCTCAATATTAATTCGGACACGAAACCAGTCAAACAGCAGCACTGACGGTTTCGTCCAGAAATAATGGAAGCAATTCAGTCGGAAGTCAAAAGCTTATAGACTCTGGCTTCATCAGGAAGGAACAACACCCCGATTGGGTAGTCAATATCGTCCCATTACCAAAAAAATAGGAAGATTTAGATTTGCATTGATTTTCGTAATCTAAATGAGGCCTGTCCCGAAGACGAATTCTCTCTCCGATCACAGATGTCATGATTGACAATACGTGTGGGTTTGAACGAATGTGCTTTATGGATGAATTCTCAGGGTACCATCAAATCAAAATGTACCCTGATGATGAAAACATACTTCTTTCAGGACACCACTGGGGGTATATTGCTACACTGTTATGCCCTTCGGACTAAAGAACGCCGGGGCGACGTATCAGAGAGTTATGAATATAATTTTTCACGAGCATATGCGTAAAACAGTGGAGTGTCATGTCGATGATATTGCAGTGAAAAGCCACACCAAGGGTGATCACATAGCAGATCTGAAGACGATTTTTGAGATCATGTTGACACATCAGTTGAAAATGAACCCCACCAAATCTTTATGAGGGTACCAACGGTAAATTCTTAGGGCTTGTTGTTACATCCAAAGGAATTCACCTGGACCCAGAAAAAGTCCGTGCTGTCTAAGAGATGCAACCTCCAAGGAATCTCAGGGAGCTTAGAGGATTGCAAGGGTGACTAGAATACATCCGGAGGTTTATCTCAAATCTCTCCAGAAGATGCCAATCCTTCACCAAATTAATGAAGAAGGGCGTCTCATTCTTTTGGGATGATGCTTGTCAACAAGCGTTTGAGGAAATCAAACGATACCTCATGCAACCACCCGTCCTTACAGCTCTGGTTTCAGGAAAACCTTTCCTGATATATGTTCGAGCGATGAATCATTTCTTAGGAGCTTTACTAGCCCAGATAATGATCAGGGACACGAGCAGGCAATTTACTATCTGAGTAGAACCATGATCGGAGCTGAACATCGGTATAACCCGATCGAAAAGGAATGTTTGGCGTTGGTGTTCGCCGTCCAGAAAATGCGACATTATTTGATGGGCCAAACTATACATGTCATATCAAAAGTCAACCCTTTGAGGTTGCTTATGATAAAGCCATCATCGCAAAATGGTCGGCTAGCAAAATGGGCCATACAGCTCTCCCAATATGAGATGTACTTTCTACCACAAAAAGCCGTGAAGGGAAAAGCGGTGGCAGATTTTCTGACTGAACACGACCGAACTTTATGAAAATCTCCCAGACAAGATCGCTGAAGTTTGTCTGACCCAGACATCTTTTGAAGGATAGGTGTGGCAGCTCTTCTTCGATGGTGCACCAAGAACGGGCCCACGAGGGCATGTCGTAGTAGGAGTAGGGGTAGTACTAGCCTCCCCACAGAACTACGTGATCTCTCGTGCATTCTCATTAACTGAGCCATGTTTCAAATGTGGCGGAATACAATGCTCTCTTAATTAGAACGCAAATCGCTGATGAGATTGGCGTTAAAAATCTCGAAGTATACGATGACTCTAAACTCATCGTTAACCAAGTTTGTGGTGAGTATGAAGTCAGAAATGAAGACTTAGTACCCTATTACAACACAACTATTCACATGGCCGAGAGATTTAAAAACTTTTTCATCGATCACATGCCTCGTCAGCAAAATGCGTATGCAGATGCACTAGCATCTCTCGCTGCTTCCTTAGTTTTCTCAGCTAGAGTAGTAGAGAAAATGCTTGTTTACAGCCATGACTTATATTGCCCAAGAATCACTTTTGAAGATCACCAAAACCCGATAGAAGATTGTCAAGCCAAAGAAGCTCTAGAGAGTTCAGCAGGTCCAGAGCTCAGTGATTAGTCTCTAATTTTGCATAATTTTCATCACATTCTCATATTTAGTTCATGCCAAATTCTGCTAATAAAACATTACTTGCTTGATCCTAGATCCATGGTGTGCAAATGAAGAAGAATACCTAAATCACCATTTAATTGGTGATTAAAGGCCTACCAATTAGCCATTGACTTTAGAATGAAGATTTTATCAGCCCAGGGTGTCAAATCGCGAATCCAGGAGATTAAATGGACAGGAGACAGTCTGAGCAGCACACTGCCCAAACGCTGGCGCGCGCAGCCCTGTCTTGGCCACAGAAACGCGGCCAGGGTCGTGTTTCCATGTCCATCTTGGCGCGCGCGCGCCAGTGCTTTGGGGCATGGGTCACCCACTGGCCCTCCTTTCCCGTGGTGCCTATAAATACTCCCAGGGTTCTTCAGTTAGCAGATCTAGAGTTAGAGTAAGTTTGTGTAGTCTTCTTTTATTTTGTAGTAGTAGTTGTTGTTCTCCTTCTAGTTTTAGTTTTAGCCATTAGAGTGAAAGAGAGAGTGTGTGTAAGTGTTGTATTTGAAGGGTGACAAGCTAATACAAGTACTACTTCTCTTCCTTCTTTCAATTTACTTGTGCTTTCATTTGCTTTTACTTTCTTGTTATAGTGTAAACTCATTTCTCTTCACTTCTTCCTTTTATTGTTTCTTGTTATAGTGTAACTCCCTTTCTCTCAACTTCTTTTCCTTTGTTATTTCTTTTACTTTTATGGCTAACTAACTTTTCCTTAGCATGGCTAACTAACTACTAACCTACTAATTTCTAACACTTGATTGATAACCTAAATGAGTCAATAGTGTCAAACAAGCCTTGTGCAAATAAGAGTTATGGCATCTTAAGACG
This sequence comes from Agave tequilana, assembly GCA_038442645.1. Classification (NCBI taxonomy): domain Eukaryota; kingdom Viridiplantae; phylum Streptophyta; class Magnoliopsida; order Asparagales; family Asparagaceae; genus Agave; species Agave tequilana. Next base: position 160,241 of record JAVJIF010004195.1, read on the forward strand.
AGGGTTCTAATTCTAATTTATCTACAAGTAGTTACTTTCTTATACTTCATACTTAATGAGTTTTTGATGATCTATGGGTTGTGTACTTTACTTGTTATTGTAAGTTAGAGACTTTTCCTTTTAACTTTGCCGATACCGTTAGTGCACTCATGTCTTCCCTTATTCTCACCTTCTATTGGATCTTGATAAGGGAATGTCTGAGTTTTTGCCATGTAAAGCTAAGTTAGGATGAACTTTCACTCGATTTTCACGTGAATAGTTCCAATGCACAAGGGTTGTGTTCGCCTATGGTCCATCGTGAGGCTATCTTCTAAAAGTTAGAAATTAGTGGGAGCACTTAGTAGAAAGTTAGCCATGCGTTTTTACAACTAAAAAAAAATCCACTTTTACAAATCACCAAAACATTTCCAACAATTCTTAAAAATAACTTGTTTTCACTTTTCAATTCTTTATTTGGAAACAAGAACTTTCTTTCTTCTTAAACTTTGAAGCCGCATCAAGCTTTCATCGCTCTCCCTCCTTGTGGATACGACCCGTATAGCCACTTCGCTATTACGGAAGAATCGCAAAAGCAGTAACATCAACCCACACTTCCTTCTCTTATTTTAGTACTTGCTTTTTGCCGATCAAAGTTTGGCACTGTTGCCAGAGAGGGAACGGCTTTGTTGTTCAATACTAAAGATTGTTCTTTGTTTTTGTGTGTAGGTGAAGTACCAAGGAGCTCACTACCACAGAAAGCGAAGGAGGTGGCCAAGGACACTGCACGAGGATTCATTTGCCCTCGGAAAAATTCATGTAAAAGCGAGTTTTTCCGATTGAAATACTAACAAACTCGTTTGTAGGGTTGCCGAAAGCCGCTAAAAAAAATTACTTTCTAAATTTTTAGTTTCCTTGAATGATTCACCTTTATGCATGTATAATAAATCAACAGAAATTCACTTGTTGCTTAATTGAAATTTGGATTAGACTTTTGCATTTAGGGCACGTGTCTATTTTAATTCATTTCAATTTCTGTTGAAGAGTGCTGGAGAAAAGGTACGTGTGTATTCATATAGAATAAGACCAACATTTTGAAGTGATTTACTGCTTTGAATGTTAACTTGTTGTGAATAAACTACACACTTGCACAATTGACATTAAGGGCAAAACCCAAATAAACAAGATAAGGTGGGGATTTCATCACCCTTTCTTAACCCAAAAACCATCTCCAAGTGCACTCACACTATCCCAAGTCTTAATTAAAAATCAATAGACGTTGGCCCTAGGGACATCTCGGACTCACTAAGAGATTAACCGAGGTTGAAAATTGCAAGAACTTTACTCCTGCAAAATTGGTGTCTAAGGAAAGTGGATTGAAAGGTAAAGCCTCGAAAGCTCCGTGATTTGACGTAATTAGGCCCGTGGCTCCACCCGTATGCCTCCCCCCGAGCTTTGCCCTTTCCTGGCCGATTAGCTTGTAGTCGAGTTCCTGCTACAACCTTCCCCGGAGAATCGACCAGTTAAGAGTCGTCTAGGTCCAGGTACCTTAAACTAAGGCTTGTGGTTGTTTTTCTTTCTTTTGTTTACTTTTTATTCTTTTTCAATTGTTTGTTGTCTTCACGTTGTTTGTGGTGTGCTGCATGCAAGAGTGGGTGAGAGATCTGTCAACTTTCAGATTAATAAGAAACACTTCTCTATCCTTGCATCCAGAATCGGTGATGGCGTCACTTCAGGATAGATTTTACCCGATCAGAACTTCACTTTCATCTTCCATAAAACTTCCTGAAGCAAACGAAAATAACTTCGAGTTAAAACCTCAATTCATTAACACTCTTTCCAAATTTCATTGTTCAGAACCAGAGGATGCATACTTCTTTATTAGGGAATTTGAAGAAGTGTGCCTCATGATGCGTATACCCCAGCTAGGGAGACGATGCCGTTAGGTTACGTTTCATCCCTTTTTCCCTAAAGGACCTAGCGAAGAAATGGTTGTATAGTTTGGCAGCAGATTCAATCACGACATGGGATGACTTCGTCAAGGCCTTCTTGAAGAAATTCTACCCAATTCACAAAACTGCCCTCATTAGGAAGAACATCATGCAGTTTAGGCAAGAACAGAGTGAACCATTTTGGAGATACTTTGAGCGATTTAAAGATCTCCTAGCTCAGTGCCCTCAGCATGGTGTGGAGAAATGGCGTCAGTGTCAGATTCTCTACGATGGTCTAGACTATCAGACAAAGACCCTATTAGAAACGATGTGTCAGGGAGGATTCTTGCAGAAGGATGAGAATCAGGGTTGGGATTTATTTGAGGATTTAGCTGAGAAAACCCTGCAATGGGAGCCAGCCTCAGAAAAAACCTAAGAATTCACAATCTATAGCTTCAAGAGGAGGGCTCCTATCTCTAGAATTATCCATAGCTGCCGAGGCTAAGATTGCTACCTTAATGAGAGGGATAGAGACTCTGGAAACAAAAGAGCCTGCCAATGTCAACCAGATCAACCCACCACTAATTCACAATCCGGGTGTTCATACTGTCAGGCACCAAATCATATCTTTGAAGAGTGTCCCATTTTCCATGCCCAGCAATTGCCACCGGAACACCTAACGCGGCTTACTCACGACCGCCTCACAATTCCTACTCCCAAACATACAATCCGGGTTGGAGGAATCACCCTAATTTCTCCTGGGCCCCAAACAATCCTTCCAGGCCTAATTTCTCCAACAATTTTCACCATCCTACTCCTCCACCACCTTTTCTCAGTCAAGCCCCATCTTCCTCCTCCCAAAGCTCTCCAATGGAAATGAAAATCAGTAAATTGGAGGAGAGCATAGAGGCATTCTTGAAGTCCCAAACCGCTTTTATGCAAAATTAGGGACAAACTCTGAACAATCATTCACAGGCCTTATCGAGATTGGAAATGCAGATGAACCAATTAGCTAGCTCCCTAAGTGAAAGACTAAAGGGTACTTTACCTAGTCAGCCGCTAGTTAACCCAAAACCTCCAATCAAGCATATGAAATTCAGGATCCATCGATCAACTAGTGTAATGCTGTTCATACACTGCAATCTAGAAAGAAGGTAGATAACCATGTCTATCAATAGAAAAGTCCAGTCCATCCTAATCCCACTCTAGCCTCCACCTCTGCTAGTTTCTCCCAAACTGCTCCTCAAATATCTGACGAGGATAAAGCTGCTGAACAAGTTCATAAGCCTGTAGCACCCTTTTCTAATAGGCTTAGGAACAACAATAAGAATATGCACATGGAAAAAATGCTAGAGATGTTCAACCAGGTCAAATTGAATGTGCCACTTCTTGACGATATCCAACAAGTCCCGGCTTATGCCAAATTTCTTAAGGATATGTGTACGAAGAAGAGAAAGACCAATGTGCCCAAGAAAGTGTTCTTGGCAACCAATATAAGCGAAATTCTGTCTGGTCCCATTCCGGTGAAATACAAGGATCCCGGATGTCCCACCATTTCCTGCACCATAGGACAGACCGAAATTAGTAGAGCACTTCTTGACCTAGGAGCAAGTATCAACTTGCTACCTCTCTCAGTATACCAGCAACTTGGGTTGGGCGAGCTAAGCCCAACTCGACCACCATTCAGCTAGCTGACCGATCTGTGAAGATCCCGAAAGGAAAAATCACAGACATCCTTATCCGGGTCGGGGATTTCATTTACCCCGTTGACTTCATTGTGCTTGAGACCCAACCTGTGTCCAATCTTAGGTCTCAAGCTCCCGTCATCTTAGGGCGCCCATTCCTTGCTACAGATAATGCCATAATTAATTGTGGGAAAGGGTCCATGCGATTGACCTTTGGAGACATGATGAAGGAAGTCAATGTCTTCAATCTTGGAAGATAACCTAGGGATGTCAATGATCAGACATTTGAGGTCAATTCTATTAAAAATCTGACCAGTGAGCATGAGGAAAACATGAAAATAGAAACGGAGGCAGAGTTTGATCTGGAGGCTAAGGATTTTAATCTAGATCAAATCGTAGATTCAGCAGTGGATTTGGCATCAAGTCCAAATGTACCTCATCTTAGGATTAAAATCCCAGAGATTACATCCAATAAAGCAACACCTTCCCTAGAGCTAAAAGCCTAATCTGAACACCTCAAGTACGCCTACCTGAGCGGAAAGGACACCTTGCCAGTCATCATAGCATCGCACCTGACTGAGCAACAAGAGGATAGCTTAATGTCTATTCTGAAAAGACATAGGGAAGCCATTGGATGGACGATGAAGGACATCAAGGGAATAAGTACAGCCATAGTGCAATATAGAATCCATTTAGTTGATAAAGCAACCCCTAGGAGGGACCCACAATGCAGGCTTAACCGTCTCATGCAAGAGGCAGTTAAGACTGAAATTCTGAAACTATTAGATAATGTGATCATTTATCTCATTTCTGATAGCCAATGGTTAGCCCTGTTCATGCGGTCCGAAAGAAGGCTGGCTTTACGGTGGTAGAAAATGAGGAAAAAGAGTTGGTACAAACAAGACTGCCCACTAAGGTTCGTGTTTGTATCGACTATAGCAAGTTGAATGCAGCTACCCGTAAAGACCACTTCCCGCTACCCTTCATCAACCAAATGCTTGAGCGTTTGGCTAGACATGAGTACTACTGCTTCCTAGATGGGTACTCGGGATACAACCAAATCCCCATTGCTGCAGAAGATCAGGAAAAGACCACGTTCACCTGTCCGTTCGGAACCTTTGCTTATCGACGCATGCCTTTTGGATTGTACAATACTCCCGCAACATTCTAACGGTGCATGCTTAGTCTTTTCTGACATGGTAGAACGTTTTCTTGAGATTTTCATGGATGATATCTCCATCTACGGAGATTCATTTGATCAGTGTCTTCATCACCTAGAGTTAGTTCTACAAAGATGCATTGAGAAGAACCTAACTCTAAACTGGAAAAAATGTCACTTCATGGTAAGACAGGGGATTGTCTTGGGCCATGAGATTTTGAGGAGAGGCTTAGAAGTGGATAAGGCTAAGGTAGAAGTGATTGCTAAGCTTCCACCACCCAAAAGTATCAAGGATATTAGATCCTTTTTAGGGCATGCTGGGTTCTACCGACGGTTCATTAAGGACTTTAGCAAAATTGCGAGGCCCTTAACCAACTTGCTCGCTAAGGACGTGCCCTTTGATTTCAACGATGAATGTTTCAAGTCATGGGGGAAGCTTAAGCAAGAATTTATTTCTGCGCCTATCATTTCTGCTCCTAATTGGACCCAGTTATTTGAAATCTATTGGCCCAGAGGCCTTCCACTCTAGTTTTGATGATGATTAACTCATGTAGTTATAGTTTACTAATAATCTTGTGATGTTTAGTTTCAGATACTTAACTAAGATTTTAGTAGGTGATTAGCTTCAACAAAGATGTTTTGGAGCTATCACATGGTGATTCAAGAGCCCGAACGTCAAAGTTCATATCTAGCACTCATTGGAGTCAAGCTCGATGGATCACGTTTGGATCGAGTTGACTTGGAGACGGCGCTCTACAAGAAGACTTTAGTACATAGTTTAGTTTATGTTTTAGTTCTATTTGTAAAAGATTAGATAGTGTGATATGCTCAAGTTCACAACACACACGTTTCATGTTTTGGTTTTGGTTTTCGGTTTTTAATTTAACCGATCTTGGTTTTTTATGAATAGATAGAATCAAACAAATTTACATGGTTTAATATATATTAGATTTGTTCTATATACATCTATGCTTCAACTATTTAAACAAACTTAGTTTGATAGACTATTTCTTGAGTTTGGTGTTTTGGTATTTTAACAAAACGTATTTTTTGATTTTAAGTCAAAAACAATGATATATATATATATATCTTTCATGTATATCGGATTATATCCATATACAACATGCTTCAAGTCGTTTCAATATCATATTTTTGTATTTGAATGAGTTTTGGACAAAACGATTTTTCATCTCAAAAATCCAAGTTTTGAAAAATACGGAATTTGGTTTTCGGAAAAATTTCCATAACACGAAAAGAGTTCAAAATGTTTGTAACTTGGTTTGATTTTTACTCAAACAAGTTTGTATTTCAAAGAGAATATAAGAACTTATTTTTGTGAATTTTTAGAGATTTTATAGGATTTAATAGGATATGAAAAACCCAGTTTTCAAATCCCTTAAACACCCTGCCAGGCTTTGGCGGTCGATCGGGCCGATCGACCGGACCCAGAGTCGGTCGACCGGACCGGTCGACCGACGTGCACAAGAACGTGCACGTTGACCAGCCACTTAGGCCAGTCGACCGACTGAAAGTGCCCCACTCTCGGGTGGGGGCGGTTGACCGGACGGTCGACCGTGAGGCTTGGCACGGTCGACCGAGCGGCCGACCGGCCAGAGAGCAACTGCTCTCTGGAATTGGTTCGGTCGACCAGGCGGTCGACCGGCAGGCTCAACGGTCACTTTTTTGACCGTTTGCCGGTTGACCGGCCGGTCGACCGGAAAGTCAATTTTGACCTTTCTGCCAGCCAACGGGCAGAATTTTTATGGGGCCTATTTATACCCCATTTGAGAGAGGTTTCTGTACAAGTTTTCAAGAGCAAAATTTTTTTACTTCTCTAGTGTTTTAACAACAAGTTTTCAAAAGATTTTTTGGTTCAAAAGATCTATATTTATTTGTTTTAAAGTGTTAGAAAATTCAAAGAAAAAGAGAGTATTTGGGAATTGATTTTTGATCTCTAATTCTATATCATCTTGTGATTGTCCCAAGTGTTTTTCTTTATTATTTTCATTTCCAAACACTTTGTTTTCTCACACTTGAGTTATCTTACTATCCTCTCTAAAGGATCTATGTTTTGTGAGAAAGAGAATTGGTTTGTGGTCTTTTGATCACTAAGTTGTAAACCCTCCTATTTTGTGTTATCCCTCTTGTGTAGAGGTTGATTTTGAAGCGGTGGCTTTGTGCCCTATCTCTCTAGTGAGAGGTTGATTGGTTATTTGGCTTTGTGCCCATCCCTCAAGTGTGAGGTGATTGATTTGTGGTGGCTTTGTGCCTAGCCTCTAAGTGTAGAGGTTGTGTTTGTTATTGAGAGAGGAGTTGTGTACTCCGGTTGTATTGCCCCAAATCCTCAGTGGAGGTTCCCTGTGTGGGAGTCCTATGTGAACAAGTTAGTGGAAATCCTTCTGTGTGAAGGCGGGGACGTAGAGCTTTGTGCTCAAACCTCGAAACAAATCTCGGTGTTTGTGTTTGATCCATTGACTCTAACTCTCTCTATTACTTTGTGCATCTATTCATATTGTCATATCATATACATGCTTGTGTTGTTTGTGTGTGCCTCACTTGTATTTAACCACGAGAGCTTCATATAGCACCTCAACTCTTATTCAGAGGAATCAGAGGAATTAGTCCAGAGCCCTTCACTGAGAATTCGGCTACACTCGTTGGTTACACTAAGTGTGTTGCAATTTAGTTTTAATTTCCGCATTTAGTTCATTAGATTATTCGTACACCTATTCACCCCCCTCTAGGTGTACTTACAATTGGTATCAGAGCCTACGCTCCTGATATTAGGTTTAACCACCTAGGAGTGTGATCTTAGTTTTGCTAATCTACATTTATACTTGCATTTGCACACATATAGTTTGCACTCATGGATAGCCCTCTCATGTGTAATATCTCTAGACTTGATATATGGAAGGTTATGATGAGTTGTCATTTAAAATCCCTAGGATATAAAGTTTACCTTGCCATTACGAAGGAATCCTACCTTAGTGATAGCAAGCATATAGAGGCCAATGCACTAGCCCTAAAGGCACTTAGAGCATCCCTTGATAAAAGGTATTTACATGTGTTTTCTCACTATGTTTCGGCTTTTGCAGTGTGGAACATTTTGACATCTCCCGAGCTACCAACGCTTATCAATAAGAAGAGGAGATTTAGTTGAGACGAGTCTGATGAACGTTGCTTCATGGTCTAAGGGAATGACTCCCTTGAGGTATATTCGGACACTCAACTAGATGTTAGTACTAGTTCTCATTGCATTGAGTATATAGATGCACAAGCCTTGAATGTTGAACTTGCCAAAAATTGTTAAAATTTGATTTCAAAATATAAACTTTTGAAAAAGGATCATTTTGGTTTAAAAGAAGAAAATAAAAATTTATCTTCTAAACTTGAGATTGCTTTGCAAGAAAGGGATGAGATTTCAAGTGAACGTGACTTACTTAAATCGCAACTTGATCTTACCCTAAATGAAAACAAGATTTTGAAAAATAAAAATGATTGTAATAATGTTTTAAAGAAAAATGAATCTTTAACTACAAAACTTGATTTTGTTGTAAAAGAAAATGATTCTTTGAAAAACAAAATTGATTTGATTTCAAAAGAATTGAAAGATTGTTTAAAGAAAAATATTTCTTTGAAAAATAATATAGATTCACATATTTGTCATGCTAGTGTAGCTTCACATTCTAGCTCACCTATTGCATGCACCTCTTCTTCCATGATTGAAAATGATATATCTATGCTTAAGAAGAGTGTTGATTATTTGGGCTCCACTTTGAGCCATTGTGCTTTGAACTACTCACGGTTGGAATCTATGTTTCGAAAGAAACAAGTTCCTCTTATGCATGCACACAAACCACGGCATACATATGCTCCTCACGTACAAACTTATAACACGATGTATGCTCATGTGTACACATGTACACATTGTGGACGTAAGGGCTATCTTACTAAATTTTGTTATGATAAGATAAATGATTCTAATTTAGCAAATAAGTTTGTTTGGGTTAGGAAAGGAACTAACCCTCATGGACCCAAAAGAGTGTGGGTACCAAAGACCACCCCTATGTTATTTGATGTAGGTGTGGGCTCTCGCATGACGTGAGAGCGATGGTGCCTTGAGGTGGATGCGTTCCGAGCTAAAAGAGAACTATTTGGATGCATCACTTTCAAGGGGAGTTTGGTGGGAGGACCACCTTGTTTTGGAGACATGGAGAGTTGCCCTCATGATTTTGGTAACGATCTCTTACTCCTCATTATGTTTACATGCTTTCATATTATTCATCTTTAGCATGTTTTGATGTTTTATGATTAGTATGTTAAATGTCATGATTATTAGACTTGTGATATGCGTGATTAGTATTTGAGACACCCATGTTTAATATGGGCTTATACCTTTGTGTTCTCACAGTTGTTTTAACTATTTTGTATATCATAGATCTAATGCATGTGCATTTACATAATGATCATATGAGTTTTGTTTTGATTTCTATGCTTCATGTTTTAATTACTTGTTTGGAGTTAGTTTTCATTAAAACTCGGATATATACTTGTACAACTAGTGAGCCACAAATAGATTATTATGTATTTGTGCTTGAATGCTCATTTGTACTTATTAGATGTACTAATATAGCCTAGTTTTGATGATTCATATATTTTGACTTGTATTCCCATTTTGTACATATTTTTCATGTTTATGTCTAACTTCATGTATATGTCTATTTTGTCCAAATTAATACCTATACATATACATCCTTGAGTAATTTGCCTTCATGCATATACTTTTGTGGACTCATTTATATTTGGATATGTATGTATACTTTAGTTTGTACATGACATACATATACCTTTGAAGAATTCTAGTGTTGATAACTTTCATGTTTTAAGGAATTTCTTATTGAGCTTGATTTCCTAATTTCATGACTATGTCCTTCACATAACTCTTATACACTCACATTACTTGAGTTTTTCTCATGATTTTATTTTCATGAGTCCTATATGAGCTTTATATCTTTTGAGTATAAATTATTGAGTGATTTTCATGTTTCATGAAATATATTTTTTATTCCTTACTTGAAGGATTTCGTTCTAGTTTTTCAAATTTTTCATATAACTAGTTCGTATTCTTCATATGGTAGAGCTTTTCAAACATATTATATTTTCAAACTTATTTTTGAAAACCCCTACCCATCCAAGAGCGGTTGGTTGGGCGATCATGCCTTGTATGCTTATTATTGAAAATTCATTTTAAACATGTGTATGAAATGGGTGGTAGGAAGTATGAGTTCTACACTTGATCTTATTATGTTTTCAATTGGTATCATTGGATCTTTTCAATTGGTATCACTATTGACATTCTTTTTGTATACTCATATATGTTTTTATATATGTATACTTCATCTTCAAATAGTATCAATTTCAATTGGTATTCAATTTTCATACATATATATATATGCTTTATTTGTGCTTACTATATCTCTATATCTTTGAGCACAAATTTTTGTTATGCTAAGCTTGATTTCTTAAATGGCTATTATATTTCAATTGATTAATTTTCAATTGGTATCTTATACAAGCTTATGCATCATTTAATTTGGTATTTCATAAAGGGGGAGAAAATTTATATTTCACTTTTCAAGTGGTTTTGTTTACCTTTCATATTTTACTCTCACACTTTATGAAAAATGATTGAAAAAGGATATAGATTATTTTTGATATCAATGCTCCTAATGAAAAATTACTTTCAATTGGTACTAATCTTTACAATTGATATCAAGATTATCTATATATCTTTTAATTGATATCAAAATTTTTGGTTGGATTCGTCAAAATGATTTATTTATTACAATTGGTATTTAATTTATGTTAAAAATATTTGTTTTATGTACTTTCAATTGGTATGATTTATTGATATCATGATGCACTAAATTGATATATATTTTTTTAATTGGTATCATAAAGTTTTGATTTGATTTCACCCCTTATTGATATTTTTTTTGTTTAAGACAAAAAGGGGGAGAATATTGTTTTATTGTTTTCTTTTACCCCTTTGTTGATGATTGAAAAAAAGGGGAAGAAGTATTTGTGAGTTTATATGCATGTTTATTGGTTTATTTGAGTTTCAATATGGTATCAAGAGCTTTTACTGTTTCATGCTTTGTTGTTTTGTTTTATTGATATCAAGAAACTTTTGTTAAAATTTTTATTGTTGGTATCAAGAGCTTGTATTAATTATCTTTTAATTGGTATCAAGAATTTTTATTGATTGGTATCAAAAGCTTTCAAGAGTTTTTTTTTAATGGATTGGTATCAAGAGCTTTGTTATTGATAAAGTTTTCAAATTGAAATTTTTATTGGTATCAAGAGCAATTATTTAAGAACATGTTTATTTCAAAAAGGAAAAGGAATTTATTTTAAAAGATTGGTATGAAGAGCATGTTCATTTCATTATTTTATGCATGTTGATGCATATTCATGTTTATTATTCATTGCATATATTTATTGTTTATTGTTATGCATGAGTTAAGGGGGAGCTTCTTTGAAGCTTAACTTTAATCCATGCATATATAACTCCATGAGTTTTGTCATCATCAAAAAGGGGGAGATTGTTGGCCCAGAGGCCTTCCACTCTAGTTTTGATGATGATTAACTCATGTAGTTATAGTTTACTAATAATCTTGTGATGTTTAGTTTCAGATACTTAACCAAGATTTTAGTAGGTGATTAGCTTCAACAAAGATATTTTGGAGCTTTCACATGGTGATTCAAGAGCCCGAGCGTCAAAGCTCATATATAGCACTCATTGGAATCAAGCTCGGTGGATCACGTTTGGATCGAATCGACTTGGAGACGGCGCTCTACAAGAAGACATCGGTACATAGTTTAGTTTATATTTTAGATCCATTTGTTAAAGATTAGATAGTGTGATATGCTCAAGTTCACAGTACACACACGTTTCATGTTTTGATTTTGGTTTTCAGTTTTTAGTTTAACCGATCTTAGTTTTCATGAATAGATAGAATCAAAACAAGTTTACATGGTTTAATGTATATTAGATTTGTTCTATATACATCTATGCTTCAACTATTTAAACAAACTTAGTTTGATAGTCTATTTCATGAGTTTGATGTTTTGGTAACAAAACGTATTTTTGAATTTTAAGTCAAAAACAATGATATATATATCTTTCATGTATATCGGATTATATCCATATACAACATGCTTCAAGTCGTTTTAATATCATATTTTTGTATTTGGATGAGTTTTGGACAAAATGATTTTTCATCTCAAAAAAATCCAAGTTTTGAAAAATACGGAATTTGGTTTTCGGTAAAATTTCCATAACACAAAAGAGTTCAAATTATTTGTAACTTGGTTTGATTTTTACTCAAACAAGTTTGTATTTCAAAGAGAATATAAGAACTCATTTTTATGAATTTTTAGAGATTTTATGAGATTTAATAGGATATTAAAAACTGTTTTCAAATCCCTTAACAGCCCTGTCAGGCTCTGGCGGTCGACCGGGCCGGTCGACCGGACCCAGAGTCGGTCGACCAGACCGGTCGACCGACGTGCACAAGAACGTGCACGCTGACTAGCCACTTAGGCCGGTCGACCGAGCGGTTGACCGACTGAAAGTGCCCCACCTCGGGTGGGGCGGTCGACCGGACGGTCGACCATGAGGCTTGGCACGGTCGACCGAGCGGTCGACCAGCCAGAGAGCAACTGCTCTTTGGAATTGGCGCGGTCGACCGGGCGGTCGACCGGCAGGCTCAACGGTCACTTTTTGACCGTTGGCCGGTCGACCGGCCGGTCGACCGGAAGGTCAATTTTGATCTTTCTGCTAGCCAACGGGCAGAATTTTTATGGGGCCTATTTATACCCCATTTGAGAGAGGTTTCTCTACAAGTTTTCAAGAGCAAAATTTTCCTACTTCTCTAGTGTTTTAACAGCAAGTTTTCAATAGATTTTTGGGTCCAAAAGATCTATCTTTATTTGTTTTAAAGTGTTGGAAAATTCAAAGAAAAGAGAGTATTTGGGAATTGATTTTTGATCTCTAATTCTATATCTATCTTGTGATTGTCCCAAGTGTTTTTCTTTATTGTTTTCATTTTCAAACACTTTGTTTTCTCACACTTGAGCTTATCTTGCTATCCTCTCTATAGGATCTTTATTTGTGAGAAAGAGAATTGGTTTGTGGTCTTTTGATCACTAAGTTGTAAACCCTCCTACTTTGTGTTGTCCCTCTTATGTAAAGGTTGATTTTAGAGTGGGGGCTTTGTGCCCTATCCCTCTAGTAAGAGGTTGATTGTTTGTTTGGCTTTGTACCCATCCCTTAAGTGTGAGGTGATTGATTTGTGGTGGCTTTGTGCCTAGCCTCTAAGTGTAGAGGTTGTGTTTGTTATTGAGAGAGGAGTTGTGTACTCTCGGTTATATTGCCCCAAATCCTCAGTGGAGGTTCCCTGTGTGGGAGTCCTGTGTGGACAAGTTAGTGGAAATCCTTCTGTGTGAAGGCAGGGACGTAGAGTTGTGTGCTCGAACCTCGAAACAAATCTCGGTGTTTGCGTTTGATCCATTGACTCTAACTCTCTCTATTACTTTGTGCATCTATTCATATTGCCATATCATATACATGCTTGTGTTGTTTGTGTGTGCCTCACTTGTGTTTAACCACGAGAGCTTCATATAGCACCTCAACTCTTATTCAGAGGAATCAAGAGGAGTTAGTCCAGAGCCCTTCACCGGGAATTCAGCTGCACTCGTTGGTTACACTAAGTGTGTTGCAATTTAGTTTTAATTTCCGCATTAGTTTCATTAGATTATTCGTACACCATATTTACCCCCCTCTAAGTGTACTTACAAAATCATGTGTGATGCATCTGATTTTGCTATTAGCGCTGTTCTAGGATAGCGCATCGATAATAGGTAGCACGTGATTTACTATTCGAGTAGGACCTTGAATGACGCCCAACAGAATTATACAACGACTGAGAAGGAATTCTTGGCCATTATCTTTGCGTTAGAAAAGTTCCGGCCCTACTTGTTAGGTTCGAAGACGGTGATTTTTAAGTATCACTCGGCTCTGAAATACCTCATGACCAAGAAGGAAGCAAAAGCCTGACTGATTCGGTGGATCCTTTTACTTCAAGAATTTGATGTAGAAATCCGGGATAAACAAGGTATAGAAAATGTGGTCGCTGATCATCTCTCACGAATTTTGAATGCACCAACCGTCTATGCTCCGATCAACGAGGATTTCCCAGATGAGCACATCCTAACCATTCTTAAGGAACCCTGGTATGCAGACATTGTTAATTGCCTGGCCACGGGACAATTACCCGCTGACTGGACAAAGCAAGACCAATACCGCTTCTTTGCCCAAGTGCGGTACTTCTTCTGGGAAGAACCGTATCTTTTTAAGTATTGTCCCGACCAAATTATTAGACGATGCATACCAGAGGAGGAACAGAGGAGTGTGCTCAGCTTTTGCCATGACCTTGCATGCGGAGGCCACTTCGGTCCCCGCAAGACTGCAGAGAAGGTTCTACAAAGTGGGTTCTACTGGCCCACTTTGTTCAAAGACTCATATCATTTTTATAAGTCATGCACAAATTGTCAGAAAATTGGGAAAATTTCAAGAAGAGACATAATGCCCCTGAACCCGATCCTTGAAGTTAAAATTTTTGATGTTTGGGGTATCGATTTCATGGGGCCATTTCCCAATTCCTTCGGCAACCAGTTCATTTTGGTTGTTGTAGATTATGTCTCTAAGTGGGTAGAAGCTGTGCCAACTAAGACGAATGACAACAAAGTGGTTGTCAAATTTCTCAAAGAAAACATCTTCTCCCGATTTGGCACCCCTAGAGCGATAATTAGTGATAATGTATCACATTTCTGCAACAGAATTTTTGAAGCTCTGATGCGAAAATATTCCAACAATCACAAGTTATCTACTCCGTATCATCCCCAGACAAATGGGCAGGTCGAAGTCACCAACCGACAGGTCAAGCTCATTCTGGAAAAGACTGTCGGACAAAACCGAAAGGATTGGTCGGTTAAGCTCAATGATGCATTGTGGGCTTGCCGCACTGCTTTTAAGACAGTTCTTGGGATGTCTCCTTATAGAATCGTGTTTGGCAAAGCCTGTCATCTGCCAGTAGAGTTAGAACACCAGGCCCTCTGGGCCATTAAGCAGCTCAATTTTGATTTGAGTAAGGCCGGTAAGCTAAGGAGACTGCAGATTTCAGAATTAGAGGAGATACGGAATGAAGCCTATGAGAATGCTCGAATCACCAAAAGCAGAACAAAACTTTTACATGACCAGATCATAAACCGAAAAAAGTTTGCCCCAGGAGATAAGGTTCTGCTGTATAACTCTAGGCTTCAAATTTTTGCGGGGATGCTGAAAACTCGTTGGTCGGGACCGTTCATTGTGCACACTGTTTTCTCACACGGTGGTGTGCTTATTGCAGACCCTAAAAACAACACGGAATTCAAAGTGAATGGGTAAAGACTGAAGCCCTTCTTGATCACTGAGCCTATGACTCCGGATGATAGTATGCTGACTCTTTTTGCCTCGTCATACACCTAACCACAACAAATAAATAAAAAAAAAAAAACAAACAAAACAAACAAAAACAAAACAGAAAAAAAAATTGTTTATATGCTTACCCCTTCTATATTCTTTTCGACATTTCTTTAGCCTATTCACACTTGGCCGGCCCGAGTCCACGAAGATGGTGACATCATTTCTTCTCCCTATTTATTACATTTGCATTTTCATATGCATTCATTGAGGACAATGCATTAGATAGGTGTGGGGGGTGCTAACACTTTTTCTTTTTCCTTTTATTCTTTCTTTTTCTTTCAAAAAAAAGAAAAGAAAAAAAAGAAAAATCTCCAGATTGAAAAGAAATTTCATACTCTTTATAAAAATACCAAAAGATTGTAGGAATTACGGGAACCTTAATAATGAATCTTATTTTTGCCTAAATAAACAAGAAAGATTGGTTTGACTAAAAAGTTAGAAGGGATAAGGAAAATAACTCATACCGTTTATTTAGCCTTAGTAGAATATGCATAACCCACACACACATGCCTTGGATTTAGAAACACAACTCTGAAAAAAAAAAGGCTGGATAATTGTACCTCAAGAAGCATGATTCCTCACGCCAAAAAAAAATTTTATATGCAATAATGTATAAATAAATCTTGATTTCGTGGCCGACTTCACTTACATATTTGACCTGAACGGTGTTTTTCCACCTGGTGCCCTAAGACCATCTGGTTTGGGAGTCATCGGTTTGATATGTGTTACATAAGTGTAGTAGAAAGTCTAATGGAACCAAGAATAATAAGTAAATATTAATAAAATTAAATGATATTCAAAGTTGAGTTGAAAAATCCCAAGCACACCACACTTACACATTTTGCATATCTATCTAAAGCAAAATAAAAGAATGAGTTAGAAGTACAAGATCCTTTCTAAATTTAAAGAAAAACTATAGTTTCTTCTTTTATGAAGGCTAAAGTATAAAAGAACTTATGATGGTTAAACCTAATTCTTACATCATTCGGTCATTTTTACGTAGATGATTGAAAGTTCTTTTTCATGGAAAAAATTCTTTCTAACAACTAACTTCTTTTCTTTACTTACTGGATTTTGTGGATGCAATCCGCTGAAAACCCTCAGGAGACAACACTCCTCCTCTAGGAGAGACCTAGAGGTTTAAAGGTTTGTTGCACATGCTCAGTGCAATCGCGTCACCTGCGTAAGTGGTATAATAATTTTCTTACTTTTGTTTTGCTCGGGACGAGCAAAAAGATAAGTGTGGGGGTGTGACTAGTCTCTAATTTTGCATACTTTTTATCACATTCTCATATTTATTTCATGTAAAATTCTGCTAATAAAACCTTACTTGCTTGATCCTATGTCCATGGTGTGCAAATGAAGAAGAAGAGCTAAATCAGCATTTAATTGGTAATTAAAGGCCTACCAATTAGCCATTGACTTTAAAGTGAAGATTTTGTCAGCCCAGGGTGTCAAATCGCGAATCCAGGAGATCAAATGGACAGGAGACAGTCTGAGCAACACGCTGCTCAAACGTTAGCGCGCGCAGCCCTATCTTGGCCGTGGAAATGCGGCCCCGCGCGTCCTGTCTTGGCCGCGGAAATGCGGCCAGGGCCCCGTTTCCGCGGCCATCTTAGCGCGCGCGCGCCAGTGCTTTGGGGCATGGGTCACCCACTGGCCCCCCTTTCCCCTGGTGCCTATAAATACCCCCAGGGTTCTTCAGTTAAAGCAGATCCAGAGTTAGAGCAAGTTTGTGTAGTCTTGTTTTAGTTTGTAGTAGCTGTTGTTCTCCTTCTAGTTTTAGTTTTAGCCATTAGAGTGAAAGAGAGAGAGTGTGTGTAAGTGTTGTATTTGAAGGGTGACAAGCTAATACAAGTACTACTTCTCTTCCTTCTTTCAATTTACTTGTGATTTCATTTGCTTTTACTTCCTTGTTATAGTGTAAACTCATTTCTCTTCACTTCTTTCTTTTGTTGTTTCTTATTGTAGTGTAACTCCCTTCCTCTCAACTTCTTTTCCTTTGTTGTTTCTTTTACTTTTTTGGCTAACTAACTTTTCCTTAGCATGGCTAACTAACTACTAACCCATTAATTTCTAACACTTGATTGATAACCCAAATGAGTCAATAGTGTCAAACAAGCCTTGTGCAAATAAGAGCTATGGCATCTTAAGATGAGCGTTCTAACTCCAATTTACCTACAAGTATTTACTTTCTTATACTTCATGCTTAATGACTTTTTGATGATATATGGGTTGTGTACTTTACTTGTTATTGTAAGTTAGAGACTTTTCCTTTTAACTTTGCCGATACCATTAGTGCACTCGTGTCTTCCCTTATTCTCGCCTTCTATTGGATCTTGATAAGGGAATGTCCGAGTTTTTGCCGTGTAAAGCTAAGTTTTAGGATGAACTTTTACTCGATTTTCACGTGAATAGTTCCAATGCATAAGGGTTGTGTTCGCCTATGATCCATCATGAGGCTATCTTCCAAAAGTTAGAAATTAGTGGGAGCACTTAGTAGAAAGTTAGCCATGCTTTTTTACAACTAAGAAAAAAATTCACTTTTACAAACCACGAAAACATTTTCCAACAATTCTTAAAAATAACATGTTTCACTTTTCAATTCTTTATTTAGAAACAAGAACTTTCTTTCTTCTTGAACTTTGAAGCCGCATCAAGCTTCCATGGCTCTCCCTCCTCGTGGATACGACCTATATAGCCACTTTGCTACTACGGAAGAATCGCAAAAGCAGTAACATCAACCCACACTTCCTTCTCTTATTTTAGTGCTTGCTTTTGCCGATCACCCAGGGATTGACAATTCTCATACATCGACTATGAATTGTATGATATCCTGCCTGAGGATCCCAAAGAGGCGGCTGCAATTAGAAGGAAAGCCCCTATATTCTACTATAATGCAATCATGTGAACACTGTATCGCCGATCGCATGATGGGATCCTCCTCTGCTGTCTGTCACAAAAGGAGGCACAAGAAGTACTCAAGGAAGCGCATGATGGCTTGTGTGAAGCTCATCAGCCTGGTACCGAAGCTTGGAGATTGACTCGAAGACTAGAATATTATTGGCCTAAGATGATCCCAGACGCCATCACTTACGCTAAACGATGTCATGCATGTCAAGTCCATGGTGACTTCATCCATCAAGCACCAGGATATCTTCACTTTACAATCTCAACCTGGCCATTTGAGATGTGGGGGATGGACGTGGTTGGCCCTATCAGCCCACCTTTATCCAAAGGACATCGGTTCATCTTAACTATAACCGATTACTTCTCTAAATGGGTTGAAGCTATTCCCTTGAGGGAGGTAAAAATATCTGACATGGTCAAATTCATTAAACATCACGTCATTTATCGCTTTGGTGTACCACGATGGATTATTCATGATAATGAGTCCCAGTTCGTCAACCAGGCTTTTTAGAGGTTCTGTAACAAGTTCAGGATCCAGAGTGTGTCTTCAACAGTATACTATCCAGCCGCTAAGGCCTTGCAGAAGCTTTCAACAAGACTATTGGAAAACTTCTCAAGAAATTCGTCTTGAAAAGCCAACGTGACTGGGACGACAAGTTAGGTGAGTGCTTATGGGCCTATCGCACGACGGTTCAAACCCCAACGAAAGCTACACCATTTTATTTGATATATGGGTGTGAAGCTATACTCTCATTAGAAATTCGATTCTTATCTCTACGCATTGCCTTGAAGGCAGACATGACAAATGAAGAGAAACATTGACTGCGACTCCAAGAGCTAGAGGCTTTGGATGACAAATGCCTACAAGCTCTACAAATCGAGCTCTATCAAGATCGAATTATCAAAGCCTTCAATAAGAACGTCAAGTAGCAGACTTTCAAGAAATGTGACCTTGTCTTAGCTGTCAGAAGATCTATGGTAATGACGCATAAGACCAAAGAAAAATTCCAGCCCAAATCGGAAGGACCATTTGTAGTAGAGTCGGTCTACTCAAATGGAGCATATCGCCTTATAACCTCAGACGGTGATACGATTATGATGCCAATTAACAGTAAAATCTTAAAGAAATACTATCCTTGATAGTATTCCTCTCCTGATCAGGTTAATACTACACCTCTGATCGAAACTCTAGATCCAAGAAAAGCTTCTTTCCTCCACTGGATCACATCACGGTCGATCAGTGTCAAGCTGATCAAGCGCTGGTTACATCATGATGCACTGGTTACATCATGATGCATGATGTAAAATTTGAAGAAGAAACAAAATGTAAAACTTTAGTTTTAACTTCGTTACTCTTCTATTGACATCTGACGCCTCCAATGGCTAAGGATAGAGGAAAAATATTAGCTTTTAAGTCCAACATAAGTTTTCGACAACTCATCATGCTGAGGGGAATAGCATGGCTAGTCCAACTCAAACGGTAGTTGATAAATGCATACCAAATCTATTGATAATTGAGGGTTTGCTAAAAATCCTAAGGGACTTGGTCCCATCTTCTCCTCCAAAATCCCCTACCAATTCTCACCCACAGAATGGTAGGACCATAAAAACACCTGTGTTCATTTCTCTAACAAATGAACTGGGGTTTGTCATGTTAACAATAAACCTCTGACAAAAAAAGATTTTCTAATCCCCAGTGGATTCAGTCAAGTTAAATATTAAATCTCTGACAACGAAACTCATTAATAATTCTCGTTGTTATGTTAATACTACACCTCTAACGGCAATTTCCCTTGTCCCTAGGAAATCAATGATTGTCACGTTAATATTAAACTTCTGACAATTCATTTTACTTTTCACCCAAAATCTCCTACCAATTCTCTTCCATAAGTGGTAGGTCCACAAATGCAATCATTGTTATGTTAACACTACACCTCTGACAATAAAAAATTTCAATACTCCTCAACGAGTACAAACTTTACTTGTCACTCCTCTACATGGAGTCGCAAATTTTCAAAATTGCTCCTATCGTAAACCATTCTTGTCAAGTTAAAATTAAAACCTGACATTCCAAATTTCACTTGTCAATTCTCATTAATAGAATGACAAGTCCTCAAAGTTGCTCCTATCTCAAACCTATTCTTGTCAAGTTAATATTGCACCTCTGACAAATTACTGTTAAGTTTAACACCACACCTCTAACAGTAATTAAGTTGCGTCAAGTTCAATATTAAACCTCTGACAGTCACTTTTCCTCAGGTTTCTACATCGAAGCTGAGATGAGCGATACTAAGTTTAACATCACACTTCTAGCGTCCAGTTCATTATTAAGTTCAATAATACACCTATGACAATGACTTTCCCTCGAACTTCCCTATAGAAGTCGAGATGACCAATGCCAAATTAAAAATTACACCTCTAGTATTACCTTCATTGTCAAGTTTAACATTACACCTATGACAGTGATATTTTCAGTCTTCCCAAATGAAGCTGAGACTCCCGTTAAGCCAAGTTAATATCATACCTCTAGCTTACATTCCTGTTAAGTTAATATCACACCTCTGTCAGTAATCTTAAATTCCTGAAACGGAATTTTCGCCAACTTTGACTTGTTAAATTAATTATCGCATTTCTAACAAGTCAAGAGTTCCTACTTCTGTGTGTCTGATTTTCAATGAAAAAAAAGGACCTCAAGACATATCAGAAGACAAGAAAAAGTGTCATTTTTGTTGATATTCAAACATATGAAAGTGATACAAGACGCTCTCTTATACAATAAGATTGAGTGTTACAATAAAGGAGTACGAAGAAGTCCCTCCCTCTCAGCTAAAGGCTGCACTCACTCCTCAAGACATCTACACCGCTTCAAATACAAGATGTTTGGAAGAGCGCCGAAGAAAGGTTCCTCTCTTCTTCCACTAAGTCATGTCACAGTTAATCAATGTTGAGATGACCGAGTGCTGATTACATTATGATGCATGATGTAAACATTGAAGAAGCTCATCGCTAACTGAGAACAATATTGTTTCTTGAGGTCAAAATGCAGAGGAACATTCTGATTCCACCCGACCAACTGGTGTGGGCTGTAATCCTTCGCTTAATGAGCATCTCCATCACCAGAAAGTCATCCAATGAGCATGGGTTTTTTATCGATGTCACTTCTGGGGGTAAGATTGGTGAACGGAGGATCCGAGACCTTACTGGTGACATCCTCTTTCCTATGGCCTCCAAGGACACCAAACGCACCACCATACCCACTGTGACCATGATAAATCCGGGACAGTCCTGGTGCGTCATATCCAATAAGGCCTTGATGGATATCTCAAGAGCTCGAACAAGCTGGCTGGTTGAAATATTCTCCCATGAGCCCAACGAAGATGCAGAAGACTGATTGAAACTGCCAGAACCTGCAAGAAGCAAAAAAACCAAAAGGTTAAAATTCTGTTAAAGCAGAATAGAAAAGCTGAAAGACAGACGCGAGGTTGAAGTTATGAACTTCAGACGTGGCGTTGACCAGTGCAGATCTGAACACGATTTGGTGTTAAGACTTGTGTCCAAGATATAAGATGGAGGTAGCCCACATGCAGAGGTCGCCACACCCGTATTTGAGAAACAGGGGTTGCCACATCTATGTCCAAAGGTCTCAAAAGAGTTAGAATTCTCTTAAGTCAAGAATCTCAAATGCGAGCTTCATGTATAAAGCTCACGTCTCAAGATCCAAGTACAGAGTTTATCACACTCGCGTTCAAAAGATTTGTGAGTTAGAGTTCAAAGTCAGTCAGCTCGCGCTTCATCAAGAAGTCTGAAAGACGCGACTTTCGAACACGGGCGCATCAATCAGATTTCAAGAGAAGATCAAGAGATCGAATTTCTTCAATGGACAGGAAAACAGAAACTCAGTGAGACTGAGTATTTCATTGCGATAAATGGTTCCTACCCTGGGAAGAATTCTCTAGAAATTAAACTTTATTCATCAAGGCGCGGCCAGAAAGCACTTAAAGTAATACTTTTTGATCTTGAAATCACTTGACAGTAATAATCTTTAGAGAAGATTAAAGAAAAGTATGGAAGCTTTGAGTTCTTACTGTTCATTAGAACACATCCCCTTGAAGAAAAGATAGAAAAATCAAGACGAAGACCCTCAGAGCGCATGCTCTCAAAGGGAAACAGTCTAAATAATGGACTATTAAGGGGGTAAGGCCTATTTATAGGCAAGCCATAAGGCTTACAATTAATGGCATAAAAATCAAACATCAGCCTTAATTCCCTCACGAGCATCAAGTCCAATAAGGAGCTGACGAGTGGATTGCCACTTCGGGAAACATCGAATGACACAAGTTCCCAATCGTCAACGCGGATTTGGCATTAAAAAAATCTAACAAGATCTTTAAGACGGACTGCATGTGACGCTTAGGAAGCTGCGTCGTGCGAAGACTAAAAGGTCGTGTCCACAAGTTCGCGACCTTTCATAGACCCGAGGGCTGCTTTCCTTTCATTCCTTCTGAAGAGACCACAACCGCGTCTCCTTAAGTGGTTCAGAGCCGCGTTTCTTCAGCAAATTAATAGATGCGTCCCCACTCCGAGTGAGGACTGCATCCCTAGAGCAACATGACCCTGCATCTACAAGATTTGCATTCAGTCTTTGCTTTTGCAATTAGTTCAATAGTACACTGGCACAAGTAGACGACTGTTTACCCCCGGTTCAACAGTACACTAAATACCATCTTAGAGCACTGAGGAGGTCTGGACTGCGTATCTAGACACTCACGACGATCACCTCTGGCGGCTTCAAAGGGTTTTACATTACACTCATGAAGACCACATTCCAGACAGGATCAAGCTCAGGGCATCCCAAATGATTGTCAGCCCAATCATGAGGAGCATTAATCCAACCAAGATCCAAAGTATTTTGAAATTCTTCCCAGTCAATCGCAGAATATCAAAAATTTTGGAGGGGGTTCTGTAGATTGTCAAAAAATTACTGAGGATAAGTCATCAGAAAACAGAGTTCAAAACTCCAGACGCAGGGCTAATTATAGCCACTCGTATAATGCTAAGGCACAGGGCATGGAGCCTGCGCCTCAACATCAGTACAGTACACATGCCCTGCGCCTCAACATCAGTACAGTACCAAGACGTGAGGGTTGAAACTCGCATCCCAGCTGCTCCGTAATAACCAAGACGCGAAAGTCTGAAGCTCGTGTCTTTACATCAGTACAGTCTCAAGACGCGGAGCCTGAAGTCCGCGTCTGGTAGAGTTTAAAACTCGCGTCCAGCAAGGTTCGAAGTCAATGACAGAACTCGAGGCTCAAAGCCCGCGTCTCGGTTATAACTGCCCTCAGTACTGGGTCAATTACTGCCCACGAAATGAGGGAGTTAACCCCCATTATGGAGTATTTTTAGGGCACACTTTTACCCCCTGAAACCTCTATAATTAGCCCAGTTTGCTATGGAAGAGGGGTCGGAAAATTTTGGTCAGAAGAACTTCAGTTGTAAGCCTTAGAAGGACCAGAATCTCAAGCTAAAAGAAATAGAGAGTTCAACTCATCTAACAACTTACTGCGTACAAGTTTGTTTTTACTTACAGTCTCTTTGAGATTCTTATTAGACAAAAGTTGTGTTACTTTATCCACCATCCAAAGAGAAGATTCCCAACAGGTCTTGACGTTCACCCGGTCAACGAAAAATAAGATCCACTTTCCATCGCCACTTCAAGAACCCAGCACTAAACAAAGGGAAGATTTGAGTTTGAATATCTTCCCTCTCTTGTAATCAGATATTGATCCGTTATAATTTTCTTTACAATCAAATAAAGAATTTACACGCGCTTTCAATTTTCCCACCAAACAATAAGACAAAAGGAAATTTTCAACCCAAGTGGGATGAACCATTTATGGTGGAGTCAGTCTACTCAAATGGAGCATATCACTTGATAAATTCAGAAGGCGATATACTTATGATGTCAATTAATAGTAAATTCTTGAAGAAATACTACCCTTAATCATGTTAATATTAAACTTCTGATCATTGGGTCAAGTATGTATGACAGTTCCCCTACGATGGAATTCTCGATCAACAACTATGTCCTGCTCAACACAAGCATGACGGAACCAATGTCGACGATCAAATGTCGCCGGAGTTCTAATCAGCACCTAGGAAGCTGGTTAAAAGGAATGGTCGGGTGAACATCGTAGGAGAACACAATCCAATCCTCCACAGAATTGAGTTGATAAAGGTAAACTAACTGAGTATTAGTTTTGTCACCCTTCTTTAGAGGCTTTCAAAATTCGACGCCACTGATGGCTAAGGATAAAGAGCAATGTTGGCTTCTAAGTCCTACATAAGTTTTCGATAACTCATCATACTAAGGGAAATAGTATGACTAGCCCAACTTAAACGGTAGTTGGTAAAGACATACCAAATCCATTGATAGTTAAGGGTTTGTTAAAAATCCTAAGAGACTTGGTCCCATCTTTTCCTCCAAAATCCGTTACCAATTCCCTCCCACGGAATGTTAGCACCACAAAAATACTTGTGTCCATTTTCTTGGCAAAATAAGCACAGACTTATCACGTTAACAGTAAACCTATGACAAGCCAATTTCTTTATCCCCAATGGGGTTCGTCAAGTTAATATTACACCTCTAATAATTTATTCTATTACCCCACCAAAGTCGCTTACCAATTCCCTCCTATGGAGTGGTAGGTTCACAAGCTCAATCACTGCTATGTTAACACTATACCTCTAACAATAAAAAGTTTTAATACTCCCTAGCGAGTACAAACTTTCACTCGTCACTCCCTTACATGGAGTCACAAGTCTTCAAAATTGTCAAGTTAACACTACACCTTTGACAGCCCAAACTTCACTTTTCAATTCTCCTCAATAGAATGACAGGTCCTCAAAATTGCTCATATCGCAAATCAACTCTTGTCATGTTAATATTACACCTCTGACAGATTACTGTTAAGTTTAATATCACGCCTCTAACAGTAATCAAGTTGCTGTCAAGTTCAAAATTAAACCTCTAACAGTCACGTTCCTCAGGCTTCCATATCGAAGCTTAGACGAGCGATGCTAAGTTTAACATCACATCTCTAGTATTCAGTTTATTGTTAAGCTCTACAACATATCTATGATAATGACTTTCCCTCGAGCTTCCGTATTGAAGTCGAGATGACCAATGCTAAGTTCAAAATTACACCTCTAGCATTACCCCCGTTGTTAAGTTTACACTACACCTATGACAGTGGTATCTTTAGTTTTCCCAATGAAACTGAAATTCCCGTGGAGTTAAGTTAATAGTACACCTCTAGCTCACATACTTGTCAAGTTAATATTACATCTCTGTCAAAATTCAATTCAATTCTTTAAGTTAATATCACACCTTTGACGGTAAAAAAATACTTGGATCCCCGATGGGTCTAGTCTTACTTATTTTTCTCTTCAATAGAATGACGAGTCCACTTAAAATCACTGTTAGATTGATATCACATCTTTAACATATTCTCACTAATTCCCAGCTGAGTCTTAATTACGTTAATACTAAACCTCTGATGAAGACTCAATTACAATCCTTGCAGAGTGAAAACTTCACTTGTCATTCTCATCCATAGAATGGCAAGTCAATAAACCTATTCGACTTTTGTTAAGTTTAATATCACACCTCTGACAGTAACCTTTTTAATTTCTTAAATGAAAATTTTCAACTTTGACTTGCTAACTTAAAATATCACACTTCTAGCAAATCAAAGATAATCACTTTCACATGTCTGATTTTCAATGCAAAAAGGAAGTCAAGACAAATAAGAAGGCAGAAAAAAGTATCACTTTTATTGATATTCAAAAATATGAAAGTGATGCAAAACGTTCTCTTATCCAATAAGATTGAGTGTTACAACAAAGAAGTACAAAGAAGTCTCTCTTTCTCAGTGAATAGTTGCACTAACTCCTTGAAATATTAAAGATGCATGAAGTTCGTCTTCTTGGCTGTAGCCGGGAATACCAGATCAACTTCCTCTCTTTTTGAGAACAATGGTATTTCTCAAGATCAAAATGCAAGGGAGCATTCTGATTCCACCGACGAACTGGTACGAAGATCTTCATAAGGCTGTAACTCTTCGCTTAATGGGAAGCTCTGCCACCAAAAAGTCATCCAATGAGCATGAGTTTTTCGTTGCTATCACTTCTTTGAACAAGATTGGTGAAGGAAAGATCCGAGATCTTACTGGTAACGTCCTTTTTCTTGTGACCTTCAAATGTGTCATGCTCATTGTGATCAGGAAGGATCCGAGACCTTACTGGTGCATCATGTATAATAATGTCTTGATGAGTATTAAGAACCGGGTGGATCTTCCTCGCCCTTGGATAGAAATTCTAACTCCTCAAGTGGTCGCCAATCAAATGTGGTTGTTTCATGTCTACCTCAATGGACACAGCAAAGACACTAGAACCAACACCAATGATATGTCCACGACCTGCAAGAAGGAAAAAACTTGAGGTTAAATTTCTACAGAGACATAAAACATGAATCCAGAAGCACAGACACGGGTCTAAGGTCATGAACTCCAGACACAAGTCTTTTACACGAATCTCGCGTTTAAAGCTACAGGACGCATAGTTTACCACTGATCGGACGAAACGGCGCGCAAAAAGTGTATGTTTTGAAATTAATATTTAAAGTGTGTGCGCTTTGGATTCCTCGATACTTCTGTTATAGCATAGAGGCTAAAACGAGTCGAATCTATAAGGACGGGAGGCGATAGAAGCTTACACGGTTTGTTCATATGTTAAGTGTTGTTCAATTTTTGAAAGAATGAAAAGAAAAGAAAACAAAGAATGAAAAGAGAAGAGTACGATGAAAACAAAGAAGTGGGAAACAAAGAAAAAAATATTTGTGATTTTTGATATAATGATAAAACAAAGTAAAAAGGAAAGAAAACCCATGGTTACTAATGGTTCCACTAACATGCTAACCTCTTAGTGATAGTTGCCTCACATGTTTCCTTGGCATCACTAGTCCTTGGTTCAAGAGCATTTCAAAGCATGATTCATACGATAACTTTCACATCCAAACTCAACAAAACAAATGCAAGCTACACTTAAACCATCAAAACTAAACAATAGCATGCATGAAATAAAATGTTAGCTTGTTAGAGAGTTAGAATGTGTTAGAATGTTAGAATCCATCATCATGAGTCATCAATGGCTCTTGCAAGAGTAAGGCCAGGTAGAGGCTATTAGATTCATGTAGACTATCAAGTAAGAAGCTAGTAAGTTAGTGGTTAGTAGTTAGTTGGCATGAGAGAAAATTAGCTAAACGTATAAAAGGAGTTAGAAAGAAGAAAACAAAGAGAGGTAAAGAGAGAACCTTTCATAGCTTGTCACCTTCTATTACAAGTACTCTTACTTTTCAGCCATGTACCACTCTCTCCTATTACAAGATCTACAAGAAATGAAACATACAAGAAATGAATAATACAAAGAGGAAGAAGAAGAGCTAACCTAAACAACCCTACACTCTCTGGATATCTCTCTATAAACATCAAGGGAGGGTATTCATAGGCACCAAGAGAACGGGGGCCAGGGGAACAAACCATGGCCCGAAGTACTGGCGCAACGACACCAGTATAGTCACTGAAACGTTGCCAAAGCCGCTTTCCATGGCAATACTAGGGTGGCGCGCGCAGCACCGCCTGTTGCGCACTGCCCGCTTGTCCCCCTGTCGACTGCATGTCCTGATTTCTAGTTTTAGGTCCCGGTTTTTGATAAAACCACCCTCCAAAGTCAATGGCTATCTATATAGGCTTTTAATCACTAATTAAATGGTGATTTTGGGTCTTCTTCTTCATTTCATATCATAAACCTAGAAATATGCAAGAGAGATATTATTAACAGAATTTAATATTAAAAAAATGTAAAGATGTGGTATGAAATATGCATTTTAGAGCCTAATCACACCACCACACTTATCTTTTACTCGTTCGAGCAAAACAAAAGACTAAAAAAAATTATTACACTACTTTGACAGGTGACGAATTGGACTGAGCATGTGCAACAAGCCGTTAAACCTCTAGCTTTCCCCTAGAGGAGGAGCTTTGTCTCCTGAGGGTTTTCAGCAGATTACACCCACAAAATTCATAAAGAAATAAATTAAATATTAGTATTTTGAAAACGCATTTTGAAATAAAGAAAAGTGTATAAATATCTTTGCAAAAATTTAAGTGATCCAAGGGCCTACGTTAACGAGAAATTATTTTTTCTTAAACAAAGTCAAAATGCAAAATCTTGTTATAATTAAATATAAGAATTTAAAATTAAATCGATTATTTGATCTTTCATAAAACTCTTAGAAAATATGCACTTTGTGAATAGTGAATTTTTGGGATATCGATTCTAATTTTCATGCCATTTATTTAATATATTTTTTCTTTTTTCTTTTTTTTCTTCCCTTAATTTCCTTAGGCTTTCTTATTTACCGGGTAGTGAGCCTTTCACCGTGTAATCACCTAGAGGGGGGTGAATAGGTGACTAGCTAATCTAATGGTCAATTAATGCGGAATTAAAACTTATTAAAGCAAATAAAAACTTCTTGAACTAATACCAAGTATAACACAAGAGTGTAGCCGGATTCCCCGTGAAGGGCTCTGAACTAACTCCTCAAGATTTCTCTAAACAAGAGTTGAGGTGCCGCGTTGGCTCTCTTGGTTGAATACAAGTGTTAGCAAATAATCCCCAAGCATATAACAATTAAACACACAATATATCAAGCATATAAAGATAAAGACAATATTAGCATGCAAGATATAAAGACAAGTAAGAGATAGAGAGCAATCGCAAACACGGAAGATTTGTTTCGAGGTTCGAGCACACTTGCCCTACGTCCCCGCCCTCAACACTTGAAGGATTTCCACTATAAACTGATCCCACCGGATCACTCGGTGCCGCAACAACTATAAGGAGTTCCCACTAGAACTCTTGGACTCTCTAGTCCCTTCACTCGTTCCCGCAAGAACAATCACACCGCAAGCCCACTAGCTCGCCGAGGCTGCACCTCAAATACGAGTTCTCACTAAAACTCGAAACAACGCGAACACACACGTCCGCCTCCTCAAAGCACAGATGAAGTCTTTGGTGATCACAACACTTTGATCACCTAAAAACAATCTCACAAAAACACTACTATAGGATGAATATATCAATGGAAAGCTCAAGTGTTTGTGAGAAAAATAAGGATTGAATATGTGATGGAAAACACAAGAAAATCACTTTTGAAACTCTTGATAAACTCTCCTTTTAAATGAAAGTATTTGGCTCTTAAATAAGTGGAGAAACCTCTTAAAAAGTAGGAAAAACTGGTACAAAAACCCACTTAAAAACTTGTTAAAACAGTCCATATAAGCCCCCCTTTTTATAGGCTAGAAAAACTGGCCGTTGGGGCAAATTTACAGCCCAGGCGGCTGTCGGTCGACCGGCCAGGTCGACCGCCAACGGTCAGATTTCTGACCGTTGGAGCCTCGTCGACCGGCCCGGTCGACCGTGGCCTGGAATAGAGAGCAGAGCTCTCTGCCAGTCGACCGCGTGCACGTCTGTACATGTCGGTTGACCGACTTGGTCGACCGACTCCTAGCTCGGTCGACCGGTCCGGTCGACCGGCAGAAGCCAGAACAGGGTTGTTATAGGGATTAAAAACTTGGTATTTTGACAAAAATAAAATCCCATAAAATCACTAAAAATCTACAAAAAGTTTTTCAGTATTATACTTTGATAATCAAACATGTTTGAGTAAAATCAAGACATGTTACAAACAATTTGAACTATTTTTGTAACTTAGAATTTTGGCATAAAACAAAACCGTATTTTTCCAAATTGGTTTTTCCAAAACTTCTCCAAATACAAAAATAAGATATTTTAAACACTTTAAAGCATAGAGTGTATGGATATGATCTATTACATATAAATGATGAAATATCTATGTTTTTGATAATAAGCACTAAATATGGTTTTGGTTAAAACATATATACTTTGAATACCAAAAATCAAACCGGTATTTTTTCAAAATAAAAATCTTTTATAAAAACACATCTAAATCACGAGTGTGGTGTGTGTGTGTGGTATACTCGAGCAATCCACCAACTATTCTATTCTTTACATTTTATCTAAAAAACAAAATCTTAATAAAACAAACCTAGACACAAGTCTTGATCTTAAAGGTTTTCACTTGAAGTCATCTTCTCCTCTTGACTTGGTCCCAACTTGATCCAAAGTGGTAGACTCCTCTTGAGTACTTGATGTGGTCTTGATGCATAAGCTCTTGAATCAAACCGTGCTAGCTCCAAACTTGACTTTAAATTCTTTGTTGAAGCTAAACACCAACTAATCTTGATCATAAATCTGAGACTAATTAAACACAAGATCATTAGTACTATAACTACATGAGTTGATAATCATCAAAACTAAAGTGATGGGCCTTTGGGCCAACAATCTCCCCCTTTTTGATGATGACAAAACTCATGGAGTTATATATGTATGGATTAAAGTAAAGCTTCAAAGAAGCTCCCCCTTAACTCATGCATCACAAGAATAAATAGATATGGCAATAAAGCACATAAACTAAATAAGCATGTATGCAAATATAAGGAGATAAACATGCCAATCAAGCATAAAACTCATCAAATTCTTCTTTCCCTTTTTACAAAATAAAACAATATGCATAAACAAAATTCTTCTCCCCTTTATAAAGCAAGGAAAAATGCATATATACTAAAATACTTCTCCCTCTTTTTGTCAACCATCAACAAAGGGGTTAAAGTAAACATAAAACAAATGTTCTCCCCTTTTGTCAAAAACAAAAATCAACAGGGTGAAATCAAATCAACCAACAAAAGATATATGCGATATACATTCATGAAGAGGAAGATGCTAAGTTAACTTCCCTACATATATGTACTATATGAAGAAGGGATAACAAGCCCTAACTCACATAACGCATAATATGCAATGCATCAGAGGAGATGTGAAGCTCTCCCTACACACGTGTATCGCATAAAGAAGAGTTGTCAAGCTCCTCAATATAAGATACACTCATCATGATTCTATATGTAGAAAAGATGTTAAGCTCTCCTTGCATATAGGCAATACATATCAAAATATTTTTAATATTTCTTATTAAAACAAAATTTTGAATTTTTCTTAATAAAACAAATTTTGAGATATCTTAGTAAATCAAATTTTAAGATACCAATTGTAAATAAACATTACAAATTTTGAATTTTAAACCAAATATAAAATATATTGATACCAATTGAAATATATGGATACCAATTGAAATCAATAGATACCAATTGAAGTTTATTGTAAATTTTTTATATCAATAAAAATACCAATTTTAAAAATAATGCATAAGCTTATTAAAATATCAATTGAGATACCAATTGAAAATAAAGATTTGAATCAAGCTTAGCATAAACAAACTTTGTGCTTTAAACATGTAAACCAATTTTAAATCAAAATGATAATACCAATAGAAATTGACATAAGTTGAAATTGAAAGCATATATATATAAACAAGATTGGATATACAAAATATATCAATTGTGATACCAAAAGAAATTATGATACCATTGAGATTATGAAGTGAAATTAGTGTATAACTCATAAAAATTCACCCTTTTCATGCACAAGATAAAAGATTTTCAATAAAGCTTGCAAGGTATACTCGCCCATCCGTCCACCCATAGAAGGGGTTGGTAGGGATTTTCAAAGATAAGTGTTTGAAAATATTTTTATTGTGAAAACACTACCAAATGAAGAATAAATAACTAGTTAAAGTAATTTTTAAAAAACTAGTTAAAGATCCTTCAAAACATGAAACCAAATCATGAAACATACTAAATACATAGGAGTTGTCAGTCAATATCTATAAAGCTCATAAAGACTCATGAAAACATAGTCATGAGAAAACAAATTAAATATGAGTGCACACACAACATGTGAATAACATATTCATGAAATTAGTCAATAAAGCTCAAAACAAACATGAATATCATTTTATCAAACAAATCATGAAAATTTATTTTTCATATAAAGATGAAAATCATAAAATTCATTTTTCATCTAAAAATAAACTTCTAGGTATATGTATGTTTTTATCCAAACTAATAATAAGAATACATATCCCAAACATAAAAAGAGTCTATGATATAATTTGCATGAAGTCAATAGACTCAAGAGACATACATGTATATTCATTAGATTTGAATACAAACTACATATACATCAAGTAAAATATGAAAATAGGCAAAACAAGTGTAAATGAGGAAATCATCAAAACTAGACTATACATGTGCATATAGTGAGTACAAATGAACAATGAAGTGCAAACATATACGAATTAATTTGTTACTCACTACTTGTACACGTATATACACAAGTTTTGACAAATACTACATCTAACCATGTTTTTACCACATGAAACATAAAACAAATAAAACATGAACATGCTAAAAATATCATATATAAAAAAGCATGTAAATAAACTAGGAATTTTTAGAGATAGTTACAACACATGAACTATACTCCAAATCTCCAAAACATTGTGGTTGTCCCACAAACCTCCTTCATAGCGGTGCATCAAAAGTGTGTCCATCATGTCTATGTGCATCACCATCAAGGCACCAACTCTCTCACGTCGTGTGAGAGCCCGCACCTACATCAAATATAAAAGGTGGGGATTTTGGTACCCATTTTCTTTTGGGTCCATCAGGGTTAGTATTGTAAGGAACCCAAACATTCTTTTTATTAGCAAAATTAATAGAGTTTATTCTATCATAAGAAAATCTTGCTAAATGGACTTTGCAGCCACAATGTGTATACTTGTACACTCTAAGATGCATATGTGTATTAGTGTGATCATGACGTGCAAAGTGTGCATATGCTTGTTGTGGGTGTTATGCATGAACATGGGGAACTTGTTTCTTTTGAAACAAGGATTCCATTTTTTATGGTTAAATGCACAATTGCTCAAAGTTAAGCTTAAACAATCAATTTTATTTTTCAAAAATTTAATCTCATTTTGATTAATAGTGACATGTAAAGTATGGTGAGAATGAGAATCATTTTTCTTATTCTTTTTAGAAACATTTTCTTTTTCTTTTTCACAATTTTTCTTTTCAAGGAAGTGTTTTCATGCAAAGTAATTTCTTTTTATTTTTCCACCAAAATGATTTTATTTCTCAAAGCATTATTTCCTTCACACATGTCATTTAATTTAGAAAGCAAGAAAATATTCTCATTTTTCAAAACACATTATCTTTTTCAAAGCATGCAATTTTATTTTTAAAAGACTCATTTTCTTTTAAAACATTTTCAAATCTAGTTTGAAAAGAATCCTTTTTAAGCATGTCATATTTTTCTAATAGTTGTTGACAAAAAGATGCAAGTTCATTATAGGACATATCAACATCCTCTTCTAGCTCGATAGTTACCTCAAGGGGTTATCCCCTTGGACCATGTAGCATACATTGAAAGTTTCACTTCCAACATCCGAGTCGCTCCCCACATAGTATTGTTCTTGTTCGCCAAGGGAGATTAAAGAGTTTCATACTACAAAAGCCGAATCAAGATTAGCAACCCTAGATAAATAATCATCATTTAAGGTAGATCTTAAAGCATGTAGGGCTTTTACATTAGCCTTAATATTTTTGCCATTTAAACAATAAGAATCTCTAGTAGTAGCAAAATAAACAAGAATGCCTAGAGCTTTGAGGTATAAGGACATCTTAACTTTCCAAGTTTGGATGTTAAGAATATCAAAGGTGGGAGGTGACATGAAATTCAGGGTGTGTGTACAAATATTGTGATTAGCTATAAAATGAGGATCTTTAACTCTAGGTTGTTAGACCCAAATCAAGAGCACGTGGCTCTGATACCAATTGTAATCACCTAGAGGGCGGTGAATAGGTGACTAGCTAATCTAATGGTCAATTAATGCGGAATTAAAACTTATTTAATGCAAACAAAAACTTCTTGAACTAAACACTAAGTATAACATAAGAGTGTAGTCGGATTCCCCGTGAAGGGCTCTGGACTAACTCCTCAAGATTCCTCTAAATAAGAGTTGAGGTGCCGCGTTGGCTCTCTTGGTTGAATACAAGTGTTAGCAAACAATCCCCAAGCATATAACAATTAAGCACACAATATATCAAGCATATAAAGATAAAGACAATATTAGCATGCAAGATATAAAGACAAGTAAGAGATAGAGAGAGAGCAATCGCAAATACGGGAGATTTGTTTCGAGATTCGAGCACACTTGCTCTACGTCCCCGCCTTCAACACTTAAAGGATTTTCACTATAAACAGATCCCACCGGATCACTCGGTGCCGCAACACCTATAAGGAGTTCTCACTAGAACTCTTGGACTCTCTAGTCCCTTCACTCGTTCCCGCAAGAACAATCACACACCGCAAGCCCACTAGCTCGTCGAGACCGCACCTCAAACACTGAGTTCTCACTAGAACCCGAAACAACGCGAACACACACGTCGTCGACTCCTCAAAGCAAAGATGAAGTCTTTGGTGATCACAACACTTTAATCACCTAAAAATAAATCTCACAAACACTCCTATAGGATGAATATATCAATGGATAGCTCAAGTGTTTGTGAGAAAAACAAGGATTGAATATGTGATGGAAAACACAAGAAAATCACTTTTAAAAACTCTTAATAAACTCTCCTTTTGAATGGAAGTATTTGGCTCTTAAACAAGTAGAGAAACCTCTTAAAAGAGTAGGAAAAACTGGTGCAAAAACCCACTTAAAAACTTGTTAAAAACAGTCCATATAAGTTCCCCTTTTTATAGGCTAGAAAACTAGTCGTTGGGGCAAATTTACAGCACAGACGGCTGTTGGTCGACCGGCCCGGTCGACCCCCAACGGTCAGATTTCTGACCGTTGGAGCCTCGGTCGACCGGCCCGGTCGACCGTGGCCTGGAACAGAGAGCAGAGCTCTCTGCAGTCGACCGGCCCGTCGACCGGGGCTTTCCAGAGAGCAGAAGCTCGCTGCCGGTCGACCGGCCCGGTCGACCGGGCTTTCCAGAGAGCAGAAGCTCTCTGGCGGTCGACCAGGTCGGTCGACCGGCCCTCCAGCCAGCACTGGCGTGCACGTCTGTGCACGTCGGTCGACCGACTCGATCGACCGACTCCTATCTCGGTCGACCGGTCCGGTCGACCAGCAGAAGCCAGAACAGGGTTGTTATAGGGATTAAAACCTGGTATTTTGACAAAAATAAAATCCCATAAAATCACTAAAAATCTACAAAAATAGTTTCAATATTATACTTTTATAATCAAACATGTTTGAGTAAAATCAAGACATGTTACAAATAATTTGAACTATTTTTGTAACTTAGAAATTTTGGCATAAAACAAAAATCGTATTTTTCCAAATTGGTTTTTCCAAAACTTTTCCAAATACAAAAACAAGATATTTTAAACACTTTTAAAGCATAGAGTGTATGGATATGATCCACTACACATAAATGATGAAATATATATTTTTGACAATAAGCACTAAATATGATTTTGGTTAAAACATATATACTTTGAATACCAAAAACCAAACCGGTATTTTTTCAAAATAAAAATTCTTTTATAAAAACACATCTAAATCACGAGTGTGTATGTATATGGTATACTTGAGCAACCCACCAACTATTCTATCCATTACATTTTATCTAAAAATAAAATCTTAATAAAACAAACCTAGACACAAGTCTTGATCTTGAAGGTCTTCACTTGAAGTCTTCTTCTCCTCTTGACTTGGTCCAAACTTGATCCAAAGAGCTAGACTCCTCTTGAGTACTTGATGTGGTCTTGATGCATAAGCTCTTGAATCAAACCATGCTAGCTCTAAAACTTGACTTTAAATCCTTTGTTGAAGCTAAACACCAACTAAGATCTTGATCATAAATCTGAGACTAATTAAACACAAGATCATTAGTACTATAACTATATGAATTGATCATCATCAAAACTAGAGCGATGGGCCTTTGGGCCAACAAACCAGTGACTCCCAACCAGATAGTTTTAGGGCACGAGATGAGAAAATATCCCTCGAACTTAAGAACTCGAGTAAATAAGGCCACAAAACTAAAGGGGATTATTGTATTTTTATCCACAATGTTAGGCGTGAATAATCATGCTTCCTGAGGCATAATTACCCAACTTCAATAAGTAATTTTTATGATTATTATTTTTTTATATTTTTTATGATATTTTCAATCTTTGTTTCAATCCCAAAAAATTGTGTAAGTGTGAAGTGCATAAATTTAAGGCAAAAAATTTAAGAACAAATTATCTTTTCAATCTTACTTCCTTATCTTAAAATTTAAATAAGATCTATTATTTTAACTTGGTTTAAAAATTCATAATTTTAAGTCTCCCTAATTTCTAAGATAATCTTAATTTTCTTAAAAATGAATCAAAACTATTTCTCTTAATTCAAAAAGTTCTGTAAAAAGAAAAGAAAAGAGTTTCTATATAAAAGAAAATTTTAAAAATTTTCTAAACAGAAGTGTAAAAAAAAGAAAATGTAAAACTAACTATGTTAGTAAATCCGCCCCCACACTTATCTTATGCATTATCCTCAATGCATCGTGAATTTGTATATACATGAGACAAATGGGAAGAGAAAGAAAATTACCTCATGGTAGTGGCTCTGATAGTGGTTTGATTGGGCCAAGCATTGCTACCCAATCAAACATCGTGGATCTTTCAGAAACCAGCCAGTAACCTTTCTAATACAACCGGTAAAATGTTGGAGAACTGGATGATCTTATTGAAAAATTACCCCCATCAAATTTCTAATTTTAAAAAATAATTACTGAGTGATTTTTCTTCAACATCCTTGTCCAACAATGAAGTGTTATTTTAGGAGATGATTAATTTAGACTCAAATGGAATAGGAGCAAAAACTGATACCGACTCGGGAATTTGACTCAGATCAAGTCGAGACTCAAAGGGGAGTCGAAATTGGTTCAAAAATGGGGTCGAAACTAAAGAATTGATGTTCACACACTTTTCCCATCAATAAAATGTGATCATAAAATATTAGTGATTCAATTTCACGGTGTACTGGTACAGGATTCAATGTTGACTCTAGAATAGAGGAAAAAATCTGATAAAGATATTAGAGTCATTATTGAATCAAAAAGTGAAATGGACTTACCAACTTGAGGTTCAGGATCACTTTCAAGCTCAAGTTCAATTTCGGGAAAAGGATAACTTGCCACAATGTCAATGTGATTTTTAAACCTTAGAGTTTGGTCAAGTTTCAATGAGTTTGCTTAAATTGAATCTTGGTTTTCAAAATAGCATGATTCTTGGATCCAATCGGTAGAGTTAGGGATATAAAGATTGGTCAAAGGTTGACAAGAAAGACTTTCCTCGCTCTCATTGATCAAATCGCTCATTATTGAGTCTAACCTACTGATAGGCCGGGTAACAGAATTTTCAGTCTGAATCATGTCTTGCATACTTTTTGCAATTGGTTCTTCTTGAAAAGGTGAGTATGGAAGTTGATTTTGAAAATTGTAGTGAGATTGTGAGTCTATCAGATATTGAGTTTGTTGCTTAGACTCACGCAAGAGCTCCATACTCAGGTCCATGACTGATGGTTGTTCATTTTGAATTGGTGCGGCTGAAAAAGATGAGCATGACTCTTGAAAATTTGGTTGAGATGATGAGTCCAATATATTATTTGTTGTGTTATTTCACAACAGACTTCCAAACGCTTTTCTAGCTCAGATTTTTCTTCAATTGGATGTTTTAGAAAATGAGTATATGGAGTTTGATTTGGGAATGATTGTGAATTGAGCAAATTTTGAATTTATTGTTGGGACTCAAGCATGACTTCCATACTCCTTTCCAAATTAGATTTTTCTTCAGTTGGTGGGAAAGGAAAAAGAGGAAATGAATCCAAATCGGAGAATGAAAATTATGGACACGGTGGTTAAAAATTTGACTTGGGGAGGTGAATCCCCATTGACTCTGTGAAGAGTTGAAATTATTTTTGAAAATTATAGTCATAAGATTGGGGATATGGATCATATTGAGTCGGATAATCCCAATTCGGCATATATGGTTGGTTCATATTGTACATAGCCGGGTTGAAGTTATCCGAGTCAAATGAGGTCGGGGTGAAATATGGATTCATATTAGCATTGAAAAAATATTATGAAATTCATATCACAATTTACAAAAAACAAACAATAAACAAACAAACAAATAAAAAAAAGTAAAAGAAAATAAGTCTATGCTAGGGTTGACTTAGACCTAGACGATTCCTAACTGGTTAGACTGTCCATGGGGGTACATTAGAATCTGACCACGAGTTAATCGGCCAGGTGGGGCAAGATCAGTTGGAGGTATCAGTGCCGGAGCAACGGCCTAATTATGCTAAACCACTATTCTTCGAAGTTTCGCCTCTCAATCCTCAACCTTCGACACTGATTTGACAAGAGTCAAACTCTAAAATTTTTTCCCTTAGGTCAATCTCTTAAATGAGTCCAAGATGTCCCTAGGAGCCAACGTCTAGTAAGTTTTATTAAGGATTGGTTGTGTGAGTGGGACGTGATTTTTGGGCTAAGAGAGGGTAATGACTTCCCCACCTTATCTCGTATTGAGTTTTGCCCTTAAGTTTAATTCATGCAAGTATGCAATATATATAAGAATGAACACACAAAGAGAGTAAATCTCTTACGTGCTTGTCCTAACTATATGCTATGTAATATGTACACCTCCGTCAAGATCACAACAACACAAGAATAAAATACAGTATACTAGAATGAAAATCGACACGTGCCTAGATGCAAATATCTAAACTGTTTTAAAACATCCAATTACCATATTTTAATTATTAAAATTATTACAGTGCACATGTAATATAAATAAAAACTAGCAACAGAATATAAGAATATACAAGAATTTATCCAACCACACAAGAGAAAGTGTGGACTTCTGCAATGCTTAAGAATTTGACCTGCACACCAAAAACAAAGAAGAAAGTTATAAAACGTGAAATCAAAACCGTTCCCATCCCCGATAACGGTGCCAAATTTTGATCGTGGAAAACCGCACACAAAAAGTGTATATTTTGAAATCAATATTTAAAGTGTGTGCTTTGACTTTCTTGATACTTCCGTTATAGCATGAGGCTAAAACGAGTTGAATCCACAAGGACGGAAGGCGATAGAAGCTTACACGGTATATTCACGTGTATGTCAAGTGTTCTTCAATGTTCGAAAGAATGAAAGAAAAGAAAACAAAGAATGAAAAGAGAAGAGTACGGTGAAAATAAAGAAGTGGGAAACATAGAAAAAATATATTTGTGGTTTTGATATATTGATAAAACAAAGTAAAAAAGAAAGAAAACTCATGGCTACTAACTACTAATGGCTCCACTAACATGCTAACCTCTTAGTGATAGTTGCCTCACATGTATCCATGGCCATCACTAGTTCTTGGTTCAAGAGCGTTTCGAAGCATGACCCATACGATAACTTTCACATCCAAACTCAACAAAACAAGTACAAGCTGCACTTAAACAATCGAAACTAAACAATAGCAAGTATGGAATAAAATAATGTTAGCTTGTTAGAGAGTTAGGATATTAGAGTGTTAGAATCCATCATCATGAGCCATCAATGGCTCTTGCAAGAGTAAGGCCAAGTAGAGGCTATTAGATTCATGTGGATTATCAAGTAAGAAGTTAGCAAGTTAGTGGTTAGTAGTTAGTTGCCATGGGAGAAATTAGCTAAACATGTAAAAGGAGTTAGAGAGAAGAAAACAAAGAGAGGTAATGAGAGAACCTTTTATACCTTATCACCTTCTATTACAAGCACTCTTACTTTCCAACCATGTACCACTCTCTCTCATATTACAAGATCTACAAGAAATTAAAAATATAAAGAG
This sequence comes from Agave tequilana, assembly GCA_038442645.1. Lineage (NCBI taxonomy): Eukaryota > Viridiplantae > Streptophyta > Magnoliopsida > Asparagales > Asparagaceae > Agave > Agave tequilana. The sequence continues at coordinate 200,463 of JAVJIF010004195.1, forward strand.
GAAGAAGTAGAGCTAACCTAAACTATCCTACACTACAACATGGAGAAGAAAACTACCTTACTCTCTGGATTTCTCTCTGTAAAACACTAAGAGAGGGTATTTATAGGCACCAAGAGAACGGAGACCAGAGGAACAAACCCTGGCCCGAAGTACTGGTGCAACGATGCCAGTACAGCAGCAAAAACACGACCAAAGCCGCGTTTTCGTGGCTGTACCAGGGTGGCGCGCGCAGCGCCGCTTGCTGCGCGCTGCCCGCTTGTCCCCCTGTCGGATGCATGTCCTGGTTTCCGTTTTGGGCCCCCGGTTTTGATGAAACCACCCTCCAAAGTCAATGGCTATCTTTATAGGTTTTTAATCACATGGTGATTTTAGGTCTTCTTCATTTCATGCCATGGACCTAGAAACATGCAAGGGAGGTATTATTACCAGAATTTAATATTAAATAAATGTGAAGATGTGGTATAAAATATGTAGTTTTAGAAACTAATCAACCACGCTCTGCAAAGATAGAAATATAGATCCGAATGCAAGACCAATATTAGACTCGCATCTGATGATTGAATCGCAGGGCATATATTAAAGGCGCAGATGTGGGCCTTAAAGTTTTCTAAGTCATGAACTCCAGACGCGAGTCTTATATGCAAGACCCGCATGTAAGGCCTCAAGACCTCGCGACTAAAGATCTCAAAAGGGTGTTTAAGGTCTCAAGACGTAGAGTTCGCACATTCGCGTCTAAGATCTCAAAAGAACAATCTTAAAATTTTCTAAGTCATAAATTTCAGACGCGAGTCTTATATGCAAAACTCGCGTTTAAGGCCTCAAAGCGCAGAGTTCACCATGCTCGCGTCTGAAGAACTTGAGACTCAGGAATTTATAAGCTCGTGTTTCATTAGTTAACTCGAAGATTGCATTTGCAGAGCATGGATGCATGGATAGTCGACTGTTTAGAAAGTTTTAAAAAGAGATCAAGAGACACAGTATGGATGTTTGATCTTAAGTGAACTGTTTAAACTTCAAAAAAGAAGTTTCAAAAGTTTCAAGAAGAGATCAAGAGACAGTCTCTTTATGATCGATGACGACAGAGCCACAAGCAAACAAAGTCTTACAATGGCAAAAGCTATTTCCTACCTGAAGAAGAGCTCATTAGAGAGAGGACATCATCCGTCAAGACCCGGCTATGAAAGCACCTGAGGGGATACTTTTTTATTTTGAAATCACTTAACAGTGATAATCTTTGAAGAAGATTGTAAGAAAGTATTATAGCTTTGGGTTCGTTCAAAGAACTCTGAAAGTTCTTCAGGATGCAGGGTCGGGGAAGAAGACAGTCTAAGAACCCTAAAGGTTCTTCAGAGCACCTGCCCATAAAGGAAAAATAGTCAAGATGAAAGATTGTTAAGAGGCTCGTGGCCAATTTATAGGCTCGCTAAGGGCCATTTATTAACAACATAAAAATCAAAGCCTTTCTTAAATGCCAATCAATAGCTTTAATTCGCGACGTGAATCTCAAATTCAGTCTGAGTAAGACACGAGGATTTTTGCTCCGAGAAGTCTCAATGACATGCGTCCACAACCGTCAATGCCAACTTTTCCTCGAAAGATCCAGTGAGAGCTTCGCGTCTCTATAAACTGCATGCGACGCTTCAAGGGTCTCATTTTGAAGTCTGCGTCCCTTCACAAACCAAAGGTTGTGTTCCCTCAACAGAATGAGGACCACTTCTTTAACATTTCATGCCCCGTCTTAAAATCTGCGTTCTTCCACGAACCGAGGGCGGCATTCTCTCTAGCAAGTTGAAGAGCTCAGAATCGTGTCTCACCTCAATTCAGGACCGCGTCCTCCCATCAATTCAGGACCACATCCTCCCATCAATTCAGGGCTGCGTCCCTTCAACATTTAGAGTCGCGCCCTCCAAAGTGAGTCAGAACTGCATCTCTCATTAATTCAGAGCCACTCCCTCTAAGTGAATCAGAGTCGTGTCTCTCAACAATCCAGAGCTACATTCTCCTAACGATTCAGAGCCGCATCTTAACAATTCAGAACCGCGTCTGGGTCAAGCAATAGAATTGTGTCTCAACTTTAACAGAGCAAGTCCGCGTCTCCACTGCAAAGACTGCATCTCTTCAGTTTTCTTAAGGTCGCGTTTGGGTAAAACAAATAGTTGTGTCTCAACTCTAGCAAAGTCATGTCTTTTCAATAAGTGAGCCGCGTCTCCACTTGATGTTCGCGTCTCTTCTACTTCAAACGAGGTCCGCGTTCCCATGGCAACACGACCTTTGCATCTATATGATATGTGTTCAGTCTCTGCTTCTACAATCAGTTCAACTAGACACTGCCCAAAGCAGTTGGCAATCTCTCTCAGTTCAACAGTACACCGACTACCAGCTCAAAGTACTGATGAGATCCAGACTGCGTATTTAGACACTCACGATGATCATCTCTGGTGGCTTCAAAGAGTTTAACAGTACAATCATGAAGACCAAAATTCAGATAAGATCGAGCTCAAGGTATCTCAAAAGATTGCCAGTCCAGTTATGAGAGCTTGCTGCCAAAAGAAAAGTCCAAATTGTTTCGCAACCCATTCCAGTCAACCGCGGAGCTTTAAAAACTTTGAAGGAGGTTCTGTAGACTGTCTAAAAATTACTGAAGATATGTCATCAGATAACAGAGTCCATGCTTCAGACGTGAGGCTAATCAAAGCCATTCGTGCAAAGGTAAGACACAGGGCTCGTAGCCCGCGTCTCAACACCACTGCAATGCCAAGACGCAGAGTTCAAAACCCGCATCTCAGTACTACTTTAGTGCTCAGGCACACACTTGAAGCCCGTGTCTCAAACGTGAAGCTCGAGACCTGCGTCCAGCGTTACCTCAACGGCTAAACGTAGAGCTCAAAGCCGCATTTCAACTGGAGAAGAGCCTGGCGTCTCAGTTATTACTACCCTCATTACTGGGTCAAGTACTGCTCACATAATAAGGGGAGTTAAGCCCGTCATGGAGGGTTTTTAGGAGATAGTTTTATCCCTGAAACCCCAATACATAGCTTAGTTTGCTATTGAAAAAGGGTCAGAATTTTTCAGCCGAGGAAGATTTATAAAGAGTTAAACTCTTCTACCAACTTGTTGAGTTCAAGTTATTGCCTAGGTCTTTTTGAGATTTCATTGATAGGAGATGTGCTACTTCATCAGTGATCCAAGAAGAAAGTTCAAAAAAAGCTTGACGTTCACCCGATCAACGAAAAATAAGAATTACTTTCCACCGCTACATAAAAAAAAATCTGACATTAAATAAAGAGGAGATTTGAGGTTGAAAATCTCCTCTCTCTTGTAATTGGTGTTTTTGAAATTGTTGTAATCTTTCATTGATTCAAGAAAACTTTACAATACTATTTTCAAATTCCCTCTCCGTATAAAGTATTGTAGATCCAATCCTTTTATTGTTCAATTTAAGATCCAACAATGCACTCTTGAGTACTCTCTAATGTGTATGCTTTATATACATGTTTTGTATCACTTTTTGCTCTTATTGTTTGCCATATTTATTGCTACATAGGTATTTTGTTAGTGTTATTTTACAGATTTTAGGTTAAGAGCAAATTAAAAAAAAAAGCAAAAATTGGCGAATTGGTGATATCAAAGGAACAAGAGAGATGCAAAATCAGAGATCTGATGCAGTTAGAACATTTCAACAAAGTTTTCACGTAAAATCAGAAATTCAATAAAAATCTGAGACTGAAATGGACCAAGAGTTCGGCCACCTAGCCGTAGATTTCGGTCAAGCAGCCGTGGACCAGTCAACGGGAATGCCAACTCAGAGGTCAATACGTGTCAAAAAGCGGAGCTTCATTATAGCTAAAAGTTCGGCCCGGTGGCCGTAATTTCGACCAACTAGCCGTACTTTAATTGCGATTGTGGATAAAACTTTTCTAGTAATTCATTTAAATTAAGAAACCTAGGTTTTTGTATTCGATTAGGGTTCTACTATTCTCTATTTTATATAAACGCCGCCAATCCTCTTGTATCACACACAATTTTTCTCTCTTTTATTTGATCGAAAATCAATAAAATTCTGTTGTTAGCCATTAAATCTCAGAGTACTTTAGGGTCTGTTTGGTTGTCGTAACTGGCTGTAATTCGTAGTTGTAATTGGTAAAGTCTTTTACAATTGTAAATGAGTTACATATATGTAATTTTATGGTGTTTGGTTGTAATATAAATTGTAAAGTGGGAAAGTGTATTGTACTTTACGGTGTTTGGTTGTCGTAATGTATAAGTCGTAAGTGAAAAAGTTGACCACAAAATTAACTATTTGGTGATTTTAAAAGTTTTAATACTGCAAATAAATATTAAAAAAGTTAAATATTAAAAAAAAAATTAATATAATATAAAAAAATAATACAAATTTGTATGACCACAAAATTAATTATAATTGGGCTGTAAGTGAGTGGTAACTGGGTTGTAAGTGAGTGTTAGTTGAGTTACGTAAGTCTTTTACGAATTACGGTCCAAACAAACGCCGTAGTTGTAACTGGGTAGTAAGTCATTTACGAATTATGGAGTTTTACGCGAAAAACGGCCCCTTAGTAGAGAATTCTTGAAGGCTTCATATTTTTTGGTGCTTTCTTACCTTTCTTTTTCCTTTTCTTTTTAATTGATTTTATTCCATGATCTATTTTAATATTATAATGTGTTCTACTTTCTTAGCCATGAACTAATTTTTTTTAACTAGGGCATAATGTAGAGATTGTATTGATGATATGAGATTATGTTTTGTGCAAATTCTCCTACGTAAAGTTTAAATCTTTTGCATGCTAAGTTGTTAATTTTTTGCTTTATATTATAATTGGTGCGCACAATTAATCAGAAAGTTAGGTTAGAGTCCGAGAGAAGATAACTTAGCAAAATCTTCTAAGATTAACAATCATAACTCGAGATGTTGAGACGTAAGAGTTGTGTAATCAGGAAAGAATATCTATCACACTTAATGCATCTTCTAACTAACAATCTACTAGATTGAGAGATTGTAGATTCTAAATTTAGAAGATAAAATTAATATTATTCGAGAAAAATACTAATTAGGATAGAAAATTCTGATTGTTAGCATGAGTAGGATGAATTATTATAAGCATAATATTTTATTTAATTACAATTACCTAAATTATTACCCTACTTCTTTTTCTTATATAAAGCAAACTTTTTTAGTAGTAGTTTAGTCACAACATATTCCAACTAAATTAATTATTTAAATAGAACTAAGAAAGATTAAGTTGGTACTTGAAACAACAATCCTCATCGAACGATACTCTACTCACTACTATATTACTTGAAAATGATTGATACACTTGCCACTCGAATCTGCACACATTAAGTTTTTGGCACCGTTGTCGGAAATTGTATAATTTTCAATATCAATAATATCGATTATCGTTCTACTTTAAATTCTGTCTACATATCTATCATAAAAATCTTTTTCTCTGAAGGTTACTAGGAAGCACTTTAACGTCAGCAGAAAGTCTAGCTAATGACTATATTTTAAAGCGCTTCTTGAGAGGCAACCCAAGTTTTTTTTAACTTCTTTTATTATTTTTCTATTTTAATTTTCTTAGTGCTAACTTGTATTTTCTGTATGTCAGGTATCCCCCCTGAAGACTGATCCAATACTCTCAGATAAACCACAAATCACCACAATATAAGTACCAGAAGACATAGCATCAAAGGACTAGAAGTTCGCCCTGGTGGCTGAATTTTCGGCCAACCAGCCGAACTTTGGTGGGCATTTGATCAGAAATTTTTCAGATGTAAATTTCCAAATTACCTATTTTTGTGGTTCTGTTTCTGAGATATATGATTTTCAAAATTGATTTGTTTTGTGATAAATCAGATCTTGATTTAAATATGGATTTCTTTTTCAAATTTGAAAATTTTAGAGTGATTCTCAATCCTAATTTTGTGCATGGAGACATGCAAAGGTTTAGGTGGGGGAGGGATCTAGGATTTTTCTTTTTTATTTTACTTTTTCTATTTTTAGGTTAGAATTTTTTAATTTATTTTTTCTTTTTAGGATTTTTCTAGATTTTACTTTTTCTTTTACTAACTGAAAAAATTTTAAATTTAGTAAGTTAACCTCGCTGTAAGTTATTTAGTAACCATATAACTTTAATTGGATAAGGAATATCAATTTGTTGAAATTTTAAAATCTTTAAGTAGAGATGAAATTTTTAAATATTATTGCCACTTAAAATATGTTTATGCGAATATGCATCTTATTTACACTTACACATTTATTTAAGCTTGAGATAATGATGATGACTTAATACTTGAAAGGAAAAAAAAAAAGCTATTGATTAACTAAATGCTTTGGCCTCATGAAGTCTTGGTATTTACGCAAAAAATTAGTTAGGTAGAAAAAAAAGAAAATATATATAAATTAACAAGTCTAATGATCAATGTTAGATATCTTGGCATCAAGAAGCCTTGATATTTACACAAAAGAGAATTAGATTAGTTTTATATATGAAAAAAAGAAGTGCTTAAAGGCAACGAAGTGGTAATACTTCAAAACTTCTATTAAAAAATTTAAGTATGTAAGTTGAATCAAAGTCCCAAGTTAAGAGCTATACACATTCATGAAGATGCATAGGACAGAAAACTTAGAAAGGATAGTGATGTAGGCTAAGATTTGAAAATCTCTACAAAGTAAATGATAGAATTCTTGATAGGAGATTGAACTTGATAATGAAAGCTTATGATAACTAGAGAACTTATACATTAGTGATGCTTACTTGTCCAAAATATTTATCTTTCTTATTTTTAATTATTCTTATTTTTGGTTATCCTTTTTATCTTATCTCTTCTCATCTTTTAAATTCTTTCACCGAATTTTGTAGGTGTAATTCACTGAAAACCCTCACGAGACAACACTCGTTCGCTAGGGTAACGTAGGGTTTAGCGGCTTGTTGCACATGCTAAGTGTAATCGTGACTCCTACAAAAGTGGATTAGGATTTTATTTTTAGGATTTTTAGTTTTTTTTTCTTCTTAGATTAGGACTTTACTCGAGGACTAGCAAAATGTAGGTATAGGATGTGATGTGTGTGCTTATATACATGTTTTACATCACTTTTTATGCATATTATTTGCCATATTTAATACTGTATGGGTATTTTATTAGTGTTATTTGCAGATTTTAGGTCAAGAGCAAATTAAAAAAACACGATAATTGGCGAATAGGTGATATCAAGTGAACATAAAAGATGCAGAACTAGAGATTTGATGCAGAGTTGGAACATCTCAACAGAGTTTTCACGTAAAATCAGAAATTCAACAAAAATTTGAGACTGAAATGGGCCAAGAGTTTGGCCACCTAACCGTAGATTTCGACCAAGCAGCCGTGAACCAGTTAATGGGAATTCCAACTTAGAGGTCAATACGTGTCCAAAAGCAGAGCTTCATTATAGCTAAAAGTTTGGCCTTGTGGTCGTAATTTCGGCCAACTGGCTGTACTTTGGTGGCGTTTGTGAATAAATTTTTTTCAGTAATTCGTATAAATTAAGAACCTATATTTTTATATTCGATTAGGGTTCTACTGCTCTCTATTCTATATAAACACTGCCAAGCCTCTTATATCATACACAATTTTATTCTCTCTTTATTTGAGCAAAAATCAATAAAATTCTGATGTTAGCCATTAAATCTCAGAGTACTTTCAGTAGGAAATTCTTTAAGACTTCATCTTTTTTTGGTGCTTTCTTACCATTCTTTTACTTTTCTTTTTATTGATTTTATTTCATGATTTATTCTAATATTATAATGTGTTTTATTTTCTTAGCCTTGAACTAATTTTTCTTAATTAGGGGCATGATGTAGGGATTATATTGATGATATGAAATTATGTTTTATGCAAATTCTCCTACATAAAGTTTAAATCTTTTGCATGCTAAGTTGTTAATTTTATGCTTTATGTTATAATTGGTGCACACAATTAATCAGAAGGCAAGCTTAGAGTCCGAGAGGAGATAAATTAGCACAATCCTCTAGGATTAATAACCATAACTCGAGATGTTGAGACGTAAGAGTTGTACAGTCAGAAAGAAATATCCATCACACTTAATGCATCTTCTAACTAGCAATCTATAACATTGAGAGATTGTAAATTCTAGATTTAAAAGATAGAATTAGTATTATTCAAGAGAAATTACTAATTAGGATAGAAAATTCTAATAGTTAGCATGAGTAGGATGAATTAGCACAACCATAATATTTTATTTGATTATAATTACCGAAATCATTACCCTAGTTCTTTTCTTATATAAAGCAAACATTTTTAGTAGTAGTTTTAGTCACAATATATTCCAACTAAATTAATTATTCAAATAGAACTAGTAAAGATTAAGTTGGTACTTAAGACAACAATCCTCGTGGGACGATACTCTGCTCGCTACTATATTACTTGAAAACAATTGGTACACTTGTCATTCGAATCTGCACATCATTCTCCTCTTCCACTTCTCCTCGCCTTCTCCTCAAATCTACCACCACCATCATTTTCTCTGATAGCATCACAGTATAACATTCTCCTCCTCTATCACCATCATCACCGCTACATCGTGTCCTCAACAATATAACCACACCCACCACCACAATCATCTTTGTTATCACAGCTTCCACTACCATCTTCTAACCAAAACAATTTTTTCAATTTGTATCCTAATCCTAGCTGAACCCCTCTTTCTTCCTTTCAACCTCCTTCCATGGTCATACCCCGAGCCTCATTCTCCTCTCCCCTTTTCTCTACATCACCATCATCTCACTTATTTAGAGTTTCTTTATGAAGAAAATAAATTCTTATGAAAAAATCGGGAAGAAGATAATTTTTTTTTAAAAAATTGAGATTAATTATATATTAATTAAAGAAATTGAAGTACTGAATTTCTTTAATTAAATGCGTCATGAGCATGGTACTCATATAGACACAAAAAGGTTACCTTGTGATGATCTAGAGGGTTAAGTAAATGAACACAAACCTTGAAGAAGGTTCGGAGAAATTTATTGGAAAAGTAACTTGCAAGAATAATATGAGGCTGGAAATGATCTTTCATGATTTGAATCTTATGAACTTATTCAAGGATGAATAACCTAATTCCTAAATTGCTTAACTAGAAAGAAAACGGGATAAACCATCAATTATTGTTGCATAGAAGTTTAAATATTCCATATTTCTCCATATAATTTAACTCTCCTCTTTAGAGCAATTGAAAAAAGAAGAAGAAGAAGAAGATGATGAACACTGTGTACTATCGTCGCTTGATAACTTATATGTGATTTTGTTTCAATATTGACTCTAATGAAGAGCGTGATTGTATTCCACCTATTTCTGAAGCAAAAACATGATGCTCATTCTCATATTAAAAAGAAAAAAAAAACGTATATAAGAGGTTTGTTTGAACCAGAAATATTTAATTCCTGTTTTAAACAAAAAATATATATATATCAGAATCAAATTATTTCTGATGAAGCACAGCTGACACACTACATCCATGGGTAATAATAATATTTGACTAATTAATATATTCTTCATATGCTATATACAACCAAAGAGCATACAATGGAAAATAATATTAATGACCGTCAAAATCGAACTACTAATTCCCTTTTTAGGTTAATTCAAAAAAAAATTAGCGTCCTACTAGCATAGAGACAAAATTAAATCTATTTACAAGCCAGTTGAATAGCTTTTGCAGAGACCACGGAACTAATATGAAGAAAATAACAAATAGGAAAAAAAATGTCAGAAAAGTTGTGAAAGAATTCACCCTAAGCATACAGAGAAATTGCATGCACCATTTCTGTACTACCTTATTTTGTTAAACATCTCCGAATGAAATACGGGGTCTTGAACCAACCGTCTCTCTTAATAAAGAGAATTCACTTGAAGGCTGGCGACTCAAAACAAGAAGTCATATCAGTAGGCCCAGCGACACGCGGAATCTGACAAGGATGATGTCGGCAAGAGATAGGCACGCATCACGCGCTGCAACAATGGATTCTTGATCTGCAACAATAGATTCTTGATTTGTATCTGATCCACCATGCATATTGAGGTTTTAAATGACGGCGATGAGATGAGTTTGTTTATGCTTGTATGACTTGAATCTGATTTCGAATTTCGGAGCTCTGCATCATACTCAAATCAATCTAAACATGTCAGAGAAAGCACTGTAGAGAAATAAAGAGAAAAAAAAAAAGTAATAAATAAAAGTTAAAACTTCTACACTGATTGCTTGGAAAGTAAATTAGGGTTTTGTCCTATTTATAATTAGAAAAGATTTCTCTCAATAAGCTTCGCTTGTTGACAATTGGAACGTTTTTTTTATTGGTAAGATTTCCGTACCTGGAAAGTAAATTAGGTTTTGTTCTCCTATTTATTATTGGAAAGTATTTTTTTTCTCAAATAAACTTCTCCTGTTCATAGTTGGAAGGTTTTTCAGTAAGATTTCTATGCTTGAAAAAAAAAATTAGGTTTTTTTTCCTCCTATTTATAATTGAGAAGTTTTTCTCTCAAATGAATTAGGGTATTTGTTCTCCTACTTATAATTAAAAAGTATTTTCTATCCCAAGAGAATTCTTTTCATGGTGAAGAAAAGAAAGTTGATATGAACTCTATTTTCTCACATCTTTCAGCTGATTTTTTTCGGATTCTCCAATCGGTTTCTTTTTCTTTTAGTTTCTTAGTAATTTGCTTTTTAACCTTTGTTTTTTCTTTGCGGAGCACAAGACAATAGATACACATGTTAATAATTTTTTATTTGATTAATTATTTCTTTAATAGGATAAATATATCTCAATTGTATAAATCAGGGAAGAATCCTTGAGCTAATGGTTCCCCATATTCTCCCCTGACCCAACTCTCTCTCTCTCTCAATATTAATAACAGACACCAAACTATTCTCTCTCTCTATTAATATCAGACACCAAACTATAGCATATTTGTTGTTATACTATCGAACTATTATTAGCCCATATGTTCTCTGTTCTTAAACCTTAGTTTAAAGATCATTTTGCTTAACAGCTTATTTTCTTGAAAGAAAAACTGAAGTTCTAGAAGTGACTATTCTTCAGGCTTTTTCATGTTTTTTTCTTTTTTTTTTTTCTTTAAGGATAGAGAGTGATTTCAATAGATTCTACGTGGATTTTACGTGACATGTGTTATGATAAGGTTATTTTGACATTTACATAGGAGACCAAAGAGTTTGAAGATACATAAAAAGAAAAAAGAAAAAAATTATATTTTTAAATTTTAGTAAAATCTTAAAAACTAAAATTTGGTTTTTCTTTTTCCATATGGAGGAGTTCCATCATGCCAAACAAACACTTTTAGTGTTCATCGCTGTGCTTGAAACCCCATAAATATTTTTGATTTTCAGAAGAGATCTCTGTTAGCTATTAAACTTGTTACATGCGTTAGTAATTATGTTATTCATGTATTCATGCACTTATGAGATACATGTCCATGAGAAATTCATGAACTAGTTGTTTGAAGAGTCATGTGGTTTGGTGTTTGAAGAGTCATGTGGTTTGGTGTTTGAAGAGTCATGGAGGATGTTCAAAAGGCCTATATAAGGAAGTGCATATGTAGTCCAATTGAATAACTCGAATAAAAAAAAGTTCATTTCCTCCTTCTTGAAAAACTATTCCCAACAAAATTGGTATCAGAGCCAAGACAACTATGGCTTCTTCTAGGTTCTATCCAAACCCAAGTGCCCCACTTAACTAAAACCAATTATGGTAAATGGAGTATCCAAATGGAGGCCTTGCTGGGATCCATGGGGCATGGAACACGGTGGTAAATGGAGTCAAGGAGGAGGAGATGAAGAAGGAGAAGAAGGCGTTGTTCACAATCTACCAAGAGTAGACGACGCCACGTTCGAGTTGATCGCCTCTGCAAAAACTTCTAAGGAAGCTTGGGAGAATTTGAAGAAAGCCTTTGATGGCGTAGAAAGAGTGAAGAAAATCCGCTTGCAATCTTTGCGAGCAGATTTTGAGGCCCTACAACAAGAGGGTCAGAATCCATTGGTGAGTACTTCCATCGAGTAAATTCCATTGTGCATGAGATGAGGCGACATGGTGAGAAGATTGAAGATGTACGTGTTGTGGAGAAGCATGAGATCTCTACACTCAAGATTTGATTATATTGCTGTGGCGATTGAAGAATCAAATAATCTTGAGGAGATGTCAGTGAAGAACTCCAAGGCTCTCTACAAGTTTATGAAGAAAAGAGGCTTGCGAAAGAAGAAAGAGAAGGAAAGACTATGGAGCAAGCACTTCAAGCCAACTCTTCCCAAAAGAAGGATGGATCTTCAAGAGGAGGTTACCATCGAGGAAGAGGTGGACGTGGTGGCAAAGTACGAGGTGGTCGTGGTAACCACTTCAACGAACAAAGTAGCACCCATGGTGATGAAAGTGAAGGGAATGGTCGTGGAAGCCATGAAACTCGTGGCCGAGGCCGCGGTCGAGGTCATGGCCGGAAAGGAAGGTATGATAAATCTCATATCCAGTGCTATATTTGTGAGAAATATGGCCATTTCTCCTATGATTGTTGGTATAATTCTGACAATGATGGTGGAGAGAAGGCTAATCATGTGGAGCTAAGTGAAGGACAAGTGTTGCTCATGTCCTATAATGAAATTGATCCGCCTCAAACGGTCACATGGTTCATAGACACGGGAGCCTCAAATCACATGAGTGGAAGAAAGGAGTTCTTCACAAGGCTCGATGAAGGTCATCAAGGCTACATCACATTTGGTGATCTTTCCAAATGTCCAATTGAAGGAAAAGGTGATGTTGTCTTTAAACTTCAAAATGGTAGGGAGCTTTGCATCTCTGATGTCTATTATGTCCTTGCTATAAAAAGTAATTTATTGAGTATTGGACAATTGTTGGAAGAGAGATATGGCATCAAGACGAGCGATCTAGTTCTTAGCTTGTTGGATAAGAATAACAGGCTGATTACACATGTGAAGATGACAAAGAACAGGATGTTCCCGTTGAAGCTCTCAATTGTGGAGTCAAGGTGCATGAAGCAACGACTCAAGATCGCAGCAATCTGTGGCATCTTCGCTATGGACATCTCAATTTTGAGGCATTGAAGCTAATGGAGAAGAAGAAATGGTGGTGGGATTGCCAAAGATTGATGCTCCTAACAACCTTTGTGATGTTTGCATTGTGGGAAAGCAACAAAGGGAGTCATTCAAGAAGTATGATGTCAAAAGAGCATCTAAGCGTCTACAATTGGTGCATTCAAACGTATGTGGACCTATCAAGCCCGAGTCTATTGGTGGTAATAGGTATTTCTAACCTTTACTGATGATTTTAGTGGCAAGACTTGGGTGTATATGCTAAAAGAGAAAAGAGAAGTCTTCTCCAAATTCAAAGAATTCAAGAGCTTTGTTGAAAAACAAAGTGGATGTCTGCTTAAGTGTTTGAGAACTGATCGTGGAGGCGAGTATATGTCGCAGGAGTTTGAGATTTCTGCAGGGAACATGGCATCCAACATCAACTCACTATGCCGCAAACACCACAACAAAATGGTGTCTCAGAGAGGAAGAATAGAACAATTCTCAACATGGTCCGATGTATGCTGAAGGAGAAAAATATCCCAAAGGAATTTTGGGGAGATGCTGTGGCTTGTTCTGTTTATTTGTTGAACAGTTTTTCAACGAAGAGACTTGAAGACATGACGCCAGAGGAAGCATGGAGTTCTCGAAAACCAAGGTCGATCATCTTCGAATCTTTGGAAGTGTTGCTTATGCTAAGATTCAGGAGGAGAAGCGCACGAAGCTTGAAGATAAAAGCCAAAGATGCATATTCTTGGGCTATGGTGAGAACTGCAGCGGATACAAGCTGTATAACCCCGTCACTTGCAAGATTGTGATGTCAAGAGATGTGAAATTTGATGAAGATCAAAGCTGGGAGTGGAAGACAATTGACATGGGGATTCTCATTCCTCTTGATGGTGAGGAGGAGAAGAGAGAGTCCCCATCCACTACCTTAAATGAAGATTCAGACCATGATGATTCTACCAGTCCTGTACGCAAGACAAGGAGAGTTCAAGAGATTTATGACTCCACTCAACCAGTTGAGCCCATTGATTGGGAGAACGAGGAGGAATTCAACAATTTATGTCTTTTTGCAGGCTTTGATCCTATGACATTTGAGGAGGCCAATAAGGGCAAAATGGAGGAAAGCTATGGAGGAGGAGATTCACTCCATCAAGAAAAATGATACGTGACAGCTCACATCACTTCCACAAGATTCAACCCCATTGGTGTTAAATGGGTATACAAGACAAAGAGAGATGCCAAAGGTGTGGTAGAGCGACATAAGGCGAGATTGGTCGTGAAGGGCTATAAGCAAAAGTATGGCATCGACTATGAAGAGGTCTTTGCCCCAGTAGCAGGCTAGAAACGGTGAGGTTGTTGATCTCACTTGCGGCCCAACGACGGTGGAAAATGCATCAAATGGACGTGAAGTCGGCATTCCTAAATGGGAAACTTGAAG